>CAJNOL010000140.1:0-11639 GCA_905250125.1 Rotaria sordida
CAGTCATATGCTATTTAATTGCTTTCTATCAGCATAGAGTCTTTGAAATTTTCTGTAACTGCTTATTATATAATTAAAAGTGTAAAAATTGACTAGAAACAAAGGTTAATGTATTATGTTCTTTATTATGGATATCTTCGTCAGTTTTATCAAATAAATTGGAGCTTAATAATGTTCACTAGAAGTGATAATTCTTTTTTCTTATCTCAAATAACAATTAGTCAGAGTTGGCTCTAAATGATTTCGTAGATCGAAAAAATAAAATGAATGAAAAAAATAAAAAGAAAACTTAGATATTGTCTGCACATAATGGACTATCAAAAAGTAATTTAACAAAATGTTTGTTCATTTTTCAGCTTCTGAAAGAAACCTGTAGAAATTTAAGAACGGTGGGTCAATATCAAAAATTTTAGCTCGCCAAAACTTATCTAAAGTAGAAGCACAAATTACTTCAAATACAACAAATGAAAGAGCAAACATTTCTCTATAAAATAGTATACTAATGAATAGTTTGCTCCAAGTCATTTGTCAACAGTGAATGTTCAAGTAAAGTACATTGTGTTAATTTAGGTCATTTTCTTGATTTCTACGATAAACAGACTTTCAAACGGAACTTGGTCATGTCTGAATGATTATTCTGCAACTCTTGATGCTTATATAATTTTGTAGAATCATTTTGCATTTAATTCTATGTCAAACAGACTGTTAATATAACGTATACAATGAAGTAGATTATTGTTGTAGAAAAGTATGAGTTTTCTTCATCTAAACTTAATTTTCGCGCCTATAAAAGATTGACTCATAATTTCTTAGTGAAAAGTCCTCAAAAAAATGTTTTACCAATATTCGAAAACAACATAAAATTTCGATATAAACTTAATATTTTCAAACTTTTGTAGGCACTTTTAAGAGGCTGAAAAATGAATGAACATTCTGTCAAATTAATAAGCTGCGATAACTTGTTATTTCAATATATATCCATATTTAATAATTTTCGTTTATTTTTAGTATATCAAAAATATTCAATGAGGATAAAATAATCGAAAGGTTTGGTCAGATAATTTTGAAATATTTCTATTGAAAAGAAAAAACAAGTGAGAGAACATTTAAATATATGGATATGTGTAGCATGTACTTGGACTGATTGACAAAGTACATAGTTTGATGATAAAATGCATAATATATCCGCTACTTATGGTGATAAAGTTGAAGCTGAACTTAAATTTGGTTATCTAGTAAATATATGTAGTATTAATGATTTAAAAAAAGAAATTGAACAAGTTAATGAAAATGATATTGATAAATGATGTCAAGAATATGAATAACAATATAGAATAGTTAATGAATTAAAAACAAAAAACGAAAAACATCAATCATTAAGAGAAGCAGCTAAAATTGAACTTGGTCTTTAAAAATTTCTTGAAAAAGAAAACTATAAAGATTTTACGGATACATTTGAATTGAATATTATTTTTTCTTTTCAAAACATTTTTATATATCTTCAACTAATTTAGATCTTCTTGATCTTCAATAATAACCCGAAATTGTTGTACAACGATTAATGAAAGATGATTATGGATTTAGTGTTGAAGGTGATTAGAAAACTGCAGCGATTGTTCGAGTTCTTAAAGTAATGAGTATTGATTTAAATAAAGGTGATTATTCATTTATGATAGATTATACATATTATTTGGAAACAAATAATGAAATAGTACTTGATGTTTATATACTCGAAATATGCTATTGAATGATTATATCCTTTATCAAATTTACTTGTGAAATGTGTTTTTTGGAAACCAAAATCTGATATAAGAACAACATAGACAGAATAGATTTTATCTGATGGTATATATCATACCTATTATAGTTAAGCAACAACATCGGAATATATACGAAATGTTGCTGACATTATTGATAATCTTGAATGTACTGTTATTAATGGTAAAATAATAATAGATGAATTAAAATGGAATGATATTTATTATTTTTCTTAATAATAAATGATTATTTATTTGATTTATATTCTCTTGCACTTTGCTTTTTTTTTTTTTTGTTTTTTTTAATAATATTACACGAAGAGATTACAACACAAAAAAAAAGAATGAAAATAAAGGAAAAGTGTTAAATTCACAGGGATTAGTAATAGAATAAAACAAAACACAACAGATAGATGTGCTTATGAATAAAATCAAAAAGAAAAAGATCACCAGTGAGAAATATCACCAAAAGAAAACCTATAATAAGCACTTTGTTTTTTTTTGAAGCGACCCGCACTTTATCAATATCAATTTAAAAGCTAAACAAAATAGATAAAGATGAAAAATAAAAATAAGAACAAGAAAATATCTTACCGAAAAAAGACCTGTTGGTTTTGAATCAATTTGTGGACGTGGTAATTTTAAATTTGGATTAATAACTTCAAGCATTTGATTATCTTGAAAAAGATCATCTAATGGATCATGAAATGTCATTGCTATATCTTCATCATCAATAATAGCATCAAGTTCATCAATTGGATCATCACTATTTGATGTTATATTTGTTGATGATGATGATGATTTTGTTGTTGAAGTTGGTAAACTTGATAAAATAGCATTTGTATCAGGTCTTGTTATTGTTGCACGTAATTTTGCACCCATATTTTGATCAAGTTGTTTAAAAAATGCACTATTTACAGTACCATTTGGATCATAATCATAAGTTGTTCGATATGTTGAACGATCACTATCTAATGTTGAATCTTCAGGTGGACTTGATGTTGAATTTGTAGAAGATGAAGTACTCTTTAAATATGTTTCAACATTTTCAGCTGTAACAGTTGCTGGTACTTGTGCTCTTGGTAAATGCCAAATACGACGAATTCGTAATTCATCTCTGTTTAATTATGAGTGTTTTTTTTTTCATATGAATTTTTAAAATAGAGAAAGAAAAAAGAATTAAAACTTACTCATCAGGTGGATGTCGTCTTCGACGACGCCAAGCAGCTAAAGCTAATAAACAACATGTGACAGCACAAAATAAACCAGCAAGACCAGCTAGAACACCAACAACAATTGGTATCCAACGTGAAGATGAAGATGAAGATAAAGGTGGAGATGAAGTTGATGTTGATGTTGGTTCTACAGGATAACAAAATTCACCAGTATACGGTCTTGATGGATCAGCATCATTAGAAAAACATATACATCTACTTAAACCACTTTCTGGTAAACATATACCACGTTTTATATCTCCACCACATAGATCACATAGATCAATTAAATAACATGATGTGACATTTTTCACTAATTCTAAATATCAAAATAAAAATAGTCATCAAGCAAAATTTTAGCAAGATTAATTTAAGTGAAAGACAAAAAAACCATCTGAATGACAAAAAAAACTTTTGAATATATATATATATAGATTATGATCTGTATATTGTACGAAGAAATACAACATTCTTATTAATCTACTTTACTCTCTAATTATATTTAGAGTGTTGTACTTTCATCATAGAGTAAAGTATGAAAATAATATGTCGATTCACATAACTATCACTAGTACATTTGCAATAAAGCCGTCCTAGTAAAATTCATTATCTTATATAGTGTGTACTAGAGGGAAACAGTATACTTCAAGTTGAAGAATACATCAAACTACAATAGTCGTTCAAAGTATGAAGATGTACTTTAAAATACTTTTCGACTTGACGTACGATGTTCCTTCGAGGATCATCTATGTTTTTCTTTTTTATCTTGTTTCTTTTAAATATTTCTATAATTTTCTTTTTATCTTATATGTATTGAGCTTTTTGTTTTTTTAAAAGTATGCACTAGTCGTAGTTCTAACTGGTCGACTGAGTATCCGATTAATTTAAAGTGATGAAGATTTAGTTTTTTTTTGTTATATAATTGATTAACAGAAACAAAATGATTTACAGTCATAATATCTAGAATGTGCCATTGCGGTTATATTATGAAATTTTAAAGTAGTTGTAAATAACTGGAGAGATTTTTAAATAGTTTAAAGTAGTCCAAATTAAGTTCAAACACAAAATTACATTGTTTTCTGCTAGACTATACAATAGTAGTATATCTCAATAAAGATCAAATTTTTTAATTATATCAATAGTTATAATCTTCAAGTAGAAGAATAATATTAAAAGTGATATTATTGTAAGAGTTAAGAAAATTATAGATTATAGTAGAATCAATTTAAATAAAAATTCAGTTCGTTAAAAATAAGATCTATATAAATAGAAAATGATTATTTACCTGTTCTATTGTTACATATACCAGTAGTATAAAGAACAAGATTAAGATCTCTTGTTATATTTTCAAGTATTTCGAAGACATCATTTTGTAATGTTATATTGTCATCAGTTTTAATATCAAATAATAACTCTTGTTGACCCGATTCATCACAACTAAATTGAAAAATAAATATTTATTTTGTATTATTTAGTTGTTTATTATTTTTTTTAAATATATATTTTTACATACTCCGCTGTATTGTTTCGAATTGTAATGTTGTATGGAGATTTGAATGTTTCATTAAATCTTCTTATTATCTATTTTAAAAAGTATATAATACAATAATATTTAAAGATAGAAAAAACAAAATCATACTTCATTGAGTATAGCAGTTGCATTATTACAATCGACTTTAACAAGAAATATTGATTCTCCACCAAGACCTTTTTTTATTAAAAATATTTAATATAAATTTAAGAAAAAGAAGAATTCTTATCAAATAGAATATTACCTAATCCAGGATCAGGTCGAATTGTACATATTCCTCCATTATAATAATGTGTATTAGATGGACAAATACAGTCATATTTTCCTATAGATAGTTGAATAAGTGTTAATGAATTACTACAATAACAAGTAGGTAATGAGCCATTTAAATTTGTATTATTAGTACATGTTCCACCACCACAATCAACACGATTTGCAGCACATTGATCATAAATTTGACATGTTTGATTACCTTGTAAAGCTACATAAATTTGATTATAATCACCTTAAATAAATTAAATTTTTATTTAAAAACAAAATAAATAAATAAGATATTTTTGTTTTTCAAAAAAACAAGATAATTACCATCTGGTGCATAACCAAACAAACAACGACATTCATAATGTGGTCTAAGATTAACACAATAGGAATTGTTATATGGTCTACATACAGACGCATTAGTTGTACATTCATTTTTATCAACACATGCATCAGTATTCTTGAAAATAAAAATAAAACAAATATTTCATATAAATAAAATTTCAATGATAGTTTTTTTTTTTTTTTATTTACTCCTGCATCATCTTTTACATAACCTTCATTACAAACACAAAGATATGAACCATTTAAATTATGACATGATGTCGTATCCTCTGGACAAATATTTTCTTGTGTAGAAGCCAGTTTACATTCATCAATATCTATAACAAAAACAATGAACATCTGTTTTTTTTTGTCGTTTGGTTTATTTTAAAAACTAATACCTTGACAACTACCATTTACTGATGCTGGTTGATATCCATTTTTACAAATACAATCATAAGCATTCATTTGTTTAAATGTATCACGATTAGTTGGTGTAAGTTTACAAACTCGATTTGTTGCAACTGCATTACAAGAATCGTTCTCTGAACGAAAAAATAAAATAAAATAAAATTTAATAAATTAAATATTAAATTGAATAATATACGTGGATCACAATAATTAATTTGTTGATCACATTTTGAACCTCTATAACCACTTGCACATAAACATTTATTTGTTTCACTTGTTGCATTAATATTACATTCTCCAAATTCACAATCACATAGTAATGAACAATTAGGACCAGCTGATCCATTTTCACATACTAAATAATAAATATTATCATATTTATATATTCAATAAATAAATAAATAAATGTATATATATATATATATATCTGTTTTTTTTTATTTACCAGCACAATTTAACGTATAATCAAGATATGTTCCAGGAGGACAACTACAAGTATATCCATTTTCACGAACTGAACAATTACCATTTCCACAATAGTTTAAACAAAGAGTGTCTTAAAAAATATTTATATTAAATTTAATCAATATGTTGAATATTAGAGTCTATACTTTGACATGTATTGGCACTATTATTGTAAGTTAGTATTCGATATTGACAGAAAACATTTAATGGTGTTAAGGTATTATAACAGACATTAGTCGTATTATTGCATGTAATATTTGTCGATGCTATTCAATGTAAAACAAAAAATAACCTATTTGTCTTCTAATTTTATTCTATATAGCTTACTACTTATGCAACCATTTGATGAATTTGTGAAATCTAACCGACATTGGCATATACATTGATTTCCTGAATCAATAGCTTCCTCAAATTGTCCCGTACATGGTAAAATACTATTTGGATATAATGATGCATCATCACAAATTTTCTTTTCTATTATAAACAAGTATGTTTTTTATTGAATAACTTTAACTACATAAAAAGAAATACATACGAACACATGTTGTTCCATTAAAAATTTGATCACTATTACACATGCAAATATATCCATTAGGTTTTAGTTCAGAATTTTGACAAGTATTATTTGCACCACATATCGAATCATTACAAACTGGTCGAACTAGAAAAACAAAAAAAATCATAAAGAAAAAAAAAAAATTTAATTTTAAATAGAATAGTTCATACATAAACATTGTTGTACATCGCTATGAAATTGATAACCTTGTCTACAACATGCTGAATCATTCGAACAAGATATATGTGTTATGCTATGTACACATCGATATGGTGTTTGTGTAGAATTTAATGATATTTCAGTTATATTAGTTGTACATGTTATATTTGGAAGAAAATTTAATAGGCAAGCAGTCATATCAGCACAATTAACTGATCTATCGCAATATTCTCCTAAAATAAGAAGTGAAATTGAATTATTTTATTTTTATTTTTCTACATTATTTATTACATACCAACAGAATATTCATCACAAATACAAAATAAAACGCTAACCGATGATGATAAAATAGTTGGATTATTCCATATTGGTTGACCATAAATACATTCATTTACAATTAATTGAATTCTTTGATAAGTTATTAAATTATACAATGTATCATGTGCAATAATTCTTAAATTTAAAACAAAATATGTTAATATAAATTTTTTATAAAATGAAAAATATTTAATAGAATTTATACATATGATATTATTTACTTTTTCGAATATTTCCGAGACAAAAGACAAAAAAAAAGTAGATAATATTCTGAATCATATCATAAAGTCAACGATACGACAAAGTGAACGTCTACCGCAATTTATTGGATTTACTTCAGCAGATTTATCTATTGATATATATATATATATAATACATTTTAACTGTACGAAAAGAAAGTGATAATTCAGATGAATGGTCAGCTTTCAGTCTCAGTTGGCCCTTTCATTCTAAATGTCGTTCCCATCGTTACCCTCAATCAGATACGTAACCTCAGCATAATTCCTTTCATTTGAAGATATGATATACAACGTGATTTATAGAAAAATGCTGATAACTGCTGGCCAGTCTAGGCTCCGATAGAACTGAGACCGGGATCATCTTGCTAATATCTACTCATTGCCATTTATTTTATTCATACTTCTAACAACATTAGTTGATGTCCTATATGAGTATATATAGGTATTGATGAGCACATCCTTGAGTATAGTTTCATGACTTGCAAAATTATTGTTAATAATTTCCACAAAAAAAAGGAGATAGTGAAAACTTTTGAAAATTTTCTGATACATACGTTAATTGAAGTTGATTTCTATTTTCGTTTGTATATGCGAATGGACATGAGTAAAATGAATTTTGCTTTATACAATCTATAGGAATACTCATGTTTCCATCACGTATTTGAACAGTAATAGATGAATTTCGATCAATTCTCACACTGATAGCTGCATTTGTTTGATTTTGAAATGTATCATTATATCGTATGGTTAATAAATATGTATATGGCGTATTTAATGATGCTGGTGATAGTAATGTCACCATTGGAGGATTTCTACCTTAAAAAAAAATAGAATAAACAAAAAAAAACAATTAAGATATCAAATGTGTGTATGTATGTGTTTTTATTACTAAGAAATTGATTAGCTAATTGATAATCATTTGAACTTTTTACAGTTATTTGTCCTAATAGAGGTGATTGGGAAAGAATTGTATCTTGTACACAAAATTTGTATGTTGGCGATGTTCTACTCATTGGACATGCCAAATTATTTATATAATTTTGATACGTATTAGATGCACTCCTATTAAACCATTCTAAAATACTATTGCTTGTTAATGATTGTTGTTCGGTTTCATTTAATATAAGGGAATCTTTAAAAAAAAAAATAAAGAATTCTTCATTGAAAAAGAAAAAAAAACCTAAATTCTTTTCTTAATAATACATACAGTTAGCACAATATTGATTTGGATTACTTGTATTATCACCAACAGCAAGACCTCGAACATTACCAAAATATTTTTGTGGTAATAATAATGTACATGCCATATTATTTGTTATAACATAACATTGCATAGCTAAGCCTATTTAGAATTAATTTTAACAAAAAAATTTATTAAAATTAAAATCTTAACTACAGATGTGTAGAATTATCCTACTCGGCAGGGCAGAGCAGGATAGGATAAAGATAAGAAAATTTTTTTAGTCAGGTTACAAGCTATGAAAAAACAGCTTATCCTACACATCTCTAATCTTAACTTACCAGACCAAATCGATATAGTTAATTTTGGTACTTGAATTTGTACTGGTAGAATTCTGTTTTCTGAACTATATACATTCCAATTAGTTGCTGTTATTGTTTGATTTTCTCTAATTATTGAAAATGCAAATTCTGATGCATCATTCAATGATGGTGGATAATAATAATATTTAACAAAATCATTTGATGAATTAAATGGATTTATTCGAATATTTTCATTTTTAAGTAAATAATTTACATCTAAATAAATTTTTCAAGATAAAAGAATGATAATTATAGTTAACTGAATGATTTATTATAAAATATTTCTTACTAAGTTGATAACTATCTGATGGATTAATATTAACATCAATTATTACATCACGATTTGATCCAAGATACATTGAAAATGATGAAAAATAAGTTATATATTGATTAAAAAATTGATCAATTCGTAAACGTGATGGAGTTTTACTTGTTCGAGCAATAATTGAAAATAATTCATTGCTTACTAAAGTTTTTAGAAATGTTGAACTTGTATTCGTATTATTATTTGCTGTTGTATTTGCATCACTAGTTGTTTCAGCATATATAAATGAACCGAATACATTACAACTATAAGCACTATTACTTGATGTTTCTATATGTGGATCACCACCGAGCCAAGCTAAAACAATTCAGATTAAGTTTAAAATATAATTCATTTAATAATCTACCTTTTAATGGTGTTTCATAACCATCACATATACTTGGTGGTCTAATTTCATAATATAAATTACACCATCTAGACCAATCAAGTGTACCATTTCTTGCTATACAACAATCATCCCTAAAATGAAATTAATTATAGAAAATGTAACGAAGTGGAAACAACAAAAAAAAATGAAATATTTTTACCGTTCTTTAATGCGTTGTGGTCGACTTCCGCTATATCGTAATGATTCTAATGCTGCCGTATCAAGAACAGATCCAGCAAATGGACCAGATGTAATTATAGATCCTTCATTGACATCATAACAACATGTCTAAATAATGTATTAAATTAAACGACAAATATTATGTTTTTTCTCAGATCTATTCACCTGTTGATAAGATCTTGCACTTGAGGTTCGTTGTGCAAAACCACTTGATGGAACAAAACATGATATATTATAGGCTCTTTCTAAACGATTTTCACTCCTTGATTCAGAAAATCGAAAATCTAATGAAGCTTGACGGTATGAACAAGGACATGGATTTCGTTTAACAGTCCTAATAACAAATATGAGCTTATTAAATTGAGCTAAAGTAAAGCAAGCTTACGTAAGATTTGCCGTACGTTTAAATAAAATATCTGTGTACTTTTTCCAATACCATGCTTCACATGTACTCAACAACTTCGAACTTAGAAAATATGTTCGCGCCTTATTAGTGACTAGAAAAGAACTTTTATTAGTTTCCAAAAACAAAAAGAATTACCGTTAATGAAAGTAGTAATCTTATTTGTGAATGAAACACTAGACTTATGCGAGGTTGCACTCTCAGTATGATAACCTGTGATAAAAAAAAGGATTGTTAAAAAAGAATAAAACCAGATTTGTACTTCTGGTAGTCTTACCGATAACAACCGGCTGATAATTCGGACTTACAACAGATGTAACGATATTGTATTCAAATCGAAGATAGGAATTCCATACAGTGAATCCTTTTCCAGGTCCATTGATCAAATACGCATCAAATAGAATGCTCTACGATAAAAGAAACTTTAAGTTAAATAAAAAATGTACTTCGCTTTATACATCAAAACTCGATCGAGAGTTTCCGGTAGTAATACCATCAATGTTTGTCAATAAGTTTTGCCATCGTATTTTCACGACACGATATACTGCTGTTTCCTCATTAATCGGGTTCTCATTCACTCTAACCACAGTGTCTTGTACTTTCGTCCATTCTGATGTGTTATTAGACAATCCAGTATAAATGGTCGACTAATGAAATGAATTTATTCCAGTCGAATTAAAGCATAGGATAATGAAATATACAAGCTCACCTGAATAATTGTACTGTTCACATACATGAGATTTGTCCAAAGCGGTGCGATGTATGGAATATCTGGTAACTCGTTTTGTGATGGCTCGATAGCATAAAGGGGTTTATCCAGCGTTATATAGCCTTTGTCTGTCACCTGTTTACAGAGTACATCAATTCGTGATGAATCATATCTTTATTATTCTTACCCAGAGAACTTTGTGAGCAACTGACTCATTCGTGTATTGGTAGGAAAAAGGTAAAGGTATCGGGGTGATACGCATGTTCAGATTGATTGCTGTCGGAGTAGAATTAAAACCGACTTCGGTCACTACAGAGAAACCGAAACGTTACCAATTACACAAGAATTACGTCCCAAACTGATCTCTACACTTACCTGGACAAGTTGGAACACAAAGCACAGACAAGGTCTCAACGGAACTAGTGCCATTACTACACATCCATGTTCTTTCTACACTCTGCGTACCTCTAGTGGAGTCGTTGCAAACGTTGGAAGAACTACCATCGAAGACGCAATCTGATACAATTCGCTCCTGAAAACTACAGTCTAAAAATAACAAAAAAGAATTGCAAGATTCCGTCCTTCAACATTTTGAACAAAATTTGAAACGACTATTCTATCTACAATCATGATGCAATACCATCTCGTTCTTCAAAATCATAGTCAATCTATCAACTTACCAATCGGCGAAGTCGTAGTAGTAGAGGTTGTGCTAGTAGTTGTGGAAGTCGATGTGGTGACCACAGAATCAGTGCCAACGGAACGAGTACTTGTGGCTTCCGACGTCGCGCCACCTGTAGCTTCCGGACTAATGGTCGTGGTGCCGGTACCGATTGATGGTGTAGTTGTTATTGTTGATATTGTGATTCCTGTTGCTTCTG
>CAJNOL010000140.1:11649-172733 GCA_905250125.1 Rotaria sordida
ACTGATGGTGTAGTTGTTATTGTTGATATTGTGATTCCTGTTGCTTCCTGTGTGATGGTGGTAGTGCTACCACCCGCTGATTGCGTAGTTATTGTTGAAATTGTGGTACCCGTTACTTCCAGCGTTATGGTAGTCGTGCCAGTACCCGCGGATGGCGTAGTTGCTGTTGTGGAAATTGTGGTGACTGTTGCTTCCGTTGTATTGGTTGTAGTGGCAGTACTGAAAGGTTCGGCAGTGGTTGTTGTAGACATTGTGCTACCAGTGACTTCTGGTATGGTGTTTGTATTATCTGGAATGGATGATTGCGCGGTTGCTGTGGAAGTTGTACTTCCGGTTTGGTCAGGTATGACGCTGCTGGTACCATTAGGAAACAGTTGTATCGTTGTGGTAGTGAACTCTGTTGTTTCAGTGGGTATAACTGTAGCGGTCGTTATTACTGTTCTTGATGATGTAGTGGTTTCTATTGATTGGACTATTGTGGTAGTAGAAGCAGTTCCGAGTGATTCTGCAACAGTGGCTGACGCTGTTACCGTTCCTGTTACTTCACTAGTTGTCGTAAAGAAATCAGTTCCTACTGATGCTGAAATAGTAATTGTTGATGTAGTAGTTTCTGTTAGTTCGGTAACTGTGGCAGTAGAACCAGTTGCTAATGACACTGTAATAGTAGTTCTTGATGTAGCGGTTTCAGTTGGTTCTACTGTTGTTATAGTGACACCGGTTGCAACTGCTTCGGTAGTACTCATTGTCGAAGCTGTAGTTTCTGTTTGTTCTACGATTGTGGTAATAGAATCAGTTCGCAGTGAGTCAGGAATAGTGAATGTAGACATTGTACTTCCAGTTAGTTCAACTGCGGTGATAGAAAAATCAGTTCCGAATGATTCTGTGATAATTGTAGTGGATATTGTGGTTGCTGTGGATTCGGCTGCTGTGGTAGTGGAACTAGTGACTAATGTTTCGGAAGTAGCAGTTGTCGATGTTGTAGTTCCGGTTGTCTCCCCCTCTGATAGTGAAGATGTGATTGATGTGAATGATGTTAACGCAGAAACGGTTGCTTCGCTTGTCGTTGTAATACTACTGGTATAGTCTGGGAAAATAGAAAAGAAATTCATAAAAGCGCACTTATTTTGCTAGTTCTAAAGAAATATTCACTAGTTGCGATAGAATTGTAGAAAGCGGTGATGGTGGTGGCTAAAATCAAGATAAATAGATACATTTAAGAGCGGGAAAAGTTATGGATAGTATTGTTGATAAACGTCACGTTTCAGTTACATACTAGTTTCAGCAGACGAAAGTGTTTCGTTGGATGTCGTCAATGATGATGCTATAATGATAAATATGTGAAGACTAATAATAAATACAGTTTTACCTACTGGTTGTTTCTTCTGTGGTCTCTTCTGTAGCTTAATAAAGACAAGTAAAATAATTAAAGAATTATTATCTGCAGAGAAATTATTATGTAATTTCTACATACCATATCCACTGCCATCTGTCATGGCTTCTAGACCAACTAACTGTTTACTTAGATTGACATCATCGAATTTTAAAAAGCTTTGAACGTCACCATCATCGTCGAGCACTGTTTCTGTTGATGGTAGATCGATTTCTGTATCGTAACTTGGATCATTTAGTAATCGTCGACCAAGACGTCCTTGCGAAGGATCGTTGTTCAAGTTTACTGTCTGATTTGGTGTTTTTTGTAATGTTGTCGTTGTGATAATACTAGTAGAGGTGAATGTTGTTCGAAGCTCAGGTTTACATGTTGTCGACGATACATCGAGCAAGTTCCTTGGTGTGGAAATTCGCTTTAGTTCTATGGATCTAGCTGAGGTCGGGGGTAGTGTTGGTTGATTCTTTTTCTTCTGATTATCAGAAATTAATATAAATCCTTCATTTATCGGACTAATGTCAGGGATATTATCAGTGGATTTATAGTCATGTATTTCTGATAAAAGTGTTTGTTTTTCCTTCGGCCATGTACTATTTTTTGTTGTTTGTGTCGTTGTACATTTAATGCATGTGAACACTACAAAAAAAGAAATTTTTGAGCCTTTGTTCCCCATTATCCTTTGATGAAAAAATATTTTACCTGAGATGAAAGTAATTATGATTGCCAAATATGATACTTTTAATCCTATTAATGAATTATACCAAAACATGGTAGTATATTTTGTTTTCTTTTCTATATATATAATCATAAAAGTACATGCGATAATTCCATTCAGATTTGTATATATATATTTATTTATATTCCTATATAGAAATCTAAAATAATCAAATATTTCAAATCGCTTCTTTCACGTTCACACAAATATGATCGAGAATATCAATAGAAAACTATCGTTTCTTTTGAATAGACAAACTTAACATGATCTACAAACTTTATTAATGGCGATTTTCAGTACAGAATTTTAGTGCATCATGATTATTCTGATACATACACACACACGTATATAGTTACTAATAACTTTTTCTTTCGATTTTATATGTTTTGTTCCAGTTAAAACAAAGTAAAAGAAAACAGCAGGCATTGCGAACGAAAAAAGAAGAAAAAGAGAAAATTCTAAGGCTTCTAAATTATCGTGTGCTTTTGCCATTATACTTAACATGCGATGTCAACTATAACCCATGCGAACTGTATTCACTCATCATCCGCACAGTTTGTCAAAGAAATGAAATATTAAATCCGAATGCTCGTTTAAGATTAATAGGCTTTGATGAAGAAAAAAAAAGAATAAAATGTACTTATAAATATATTTTTATAATCAAGACATGTTTTTTGCGATGAAAAACCTTTTATATTTTTGTCTCGAACAAATAGAATTAATTCCTTATACGTATTAACGGTGTACGTGTACATTTTTGCAATCGTCAAAAACCTATAGAGATTGAATCAACGTAGCTTATTATTCGAAATAATTACACATGACAAAAAATAACAAGAGAAATATGCTTCCATTGAAAAAGAAAAAATTACCTGTCAATGATTGATAATTACTAGCGGTAATCTCATATTCATCTCGTTTTTTCTTTCTTTCTTTTAGATGAAAGAAAAAAAACGAAATACTAAATAAAATAAACGGAATATAATGATGTACTCCCTCTCCCTCAATCACTCTCTCTCTCTCTCTCTCTCTCTTTGTCTTCTACCTATAAACTTCTCATGCATTTTCACCTTCATATTTTTTTTGATAATAATCTCACAAATTAAAGATATAATGTTACTGTTCTACATCAAAAATTCTTCTTCCTTTTTGTTGACTTTTATACAGTTTTTTCTTTTTATTTTTCATACTTATTTTGTGCAATCGAAGGAAACTAAAAAATTTCGTAATTCTTTGTTTTTGTTTGCTTACAATGACGGTGTATTATAATATAACACGTTACTAACGAGCGTTCATTCAAATGAAGCCTAATAATGCGTAGGACGATCAAATTATTTGTACAAAAACACTTACTCTTCTAGCGTTTCTTTTTCTTTCTCTTTTATTTTATGACTTGCTGAGCAATTAATAACATAATTTACTATCAAACAAATAGGAAAGAGTAAAAAAAAGGAGCTTAGTTATACATATAGAGAATATGAATATAAAACTCAAGGTTCGATTTAAAACACGGATTTTTTTTCTCGAAATATTATCTAACAAACATGTTAGTGGTAATTAAAACTGGATTATTTATTTTAATAGTGGGTGTTGAAGGATGTTCCTTAGTTTACTTGTGGTTACCTGAGCCAATAGCAACCATTCTGTCAACAATTTATCGCGTTTAAAATTACCATAGAGTATATGACAGAAGTAATAGCAGAATAAGTAGTAAGAGCTCTCACAAAGATTTTTCATTTCGTTTTTCTTTTTCAAAAAACACAAATCCTCACTTATTTATTAATAGACACAATTTCATTATGCATGACGAAAAAAAAAAATATTAAGACTTAGTATTGCCATCATATATGAGCTTCTCTCATATATATGTTTTTATCGATTTCAGCATAAGTATGGATTCACTTTTATTAAATATCGTCTATTTTATCAAACATATTTGACGAATCACATTACTACGAAAATATTGTGCTCGAGTTTTCTTATTAATATTTGTATATGTA
The DNA here is from genome assembly GCA_905250125.1 of Rotaria sordida. Lineage (NCBI taxonomy): Eukaryota > Metazoa > Rotifera > Eurotatoria > Philodinida > Philodinidae > Rotaria > Rotaria sordida. The sequence continues at coordinate 15,752 of CAJNOL010000140.1, forward strand.
AAAAAAAAATAACAAAAAACAAAAAGAAAACGAAGCCGACATTATTGTATATACTCCAACATGCCACTTAACCGTCATCAGTTTCATACGAAATCCAATATCATGCCTACGATTCATTGACGTTTCATATTCATGAAATATGATATCAAAACTGCATGATATAATAACGAATCAATTTCTTTTTTTTTTTTGAATAGATCTTAGTAATTATTTAAAATTTATTACAACTGCTTTAGTATGTAAATTTTGATATTCTAATACTAGACAAATTTTGTTCGTTGTAATAGAAACATTTATATATTACAAAATAATATTTCGATTTTACTCATTCTATTCGAATTCATTAAATTATTCTATCAATACATTATTATAATTTCAAATTGTAATGATATAATTATATTATGTCCTTCAAAATATACAATGTTAATATAGTTATAGTTACGTCAAAAAGAAAAAAGAATATTAATTTTTATCATTTACTTAGGACATACCAAAAGTACTGGCAGTGACACTTTAATACCCTATAGTAGGCTTTAAGAAACTTTCTTTCTATATAGTCTGATAGAGAAAAAAAGGTAAAGTGGTTAAATGTCGAAGGGAAAATGTCGAAAGACAAAATGTAGAAAAAAAAATGCCGAAAGTAAAAATGTCGAAAAGCAGGATGTCGAACAAAAAATGTCGAAAGTTGTGAATGTAGAAAAACAAAATGTCGAAAGCGAAAATGTCGAAAGTGAAAATGTCGAAAACACTAATAGCATATATTTAGTCATCTCTTTTATTGACAAGAATTTTAGCAAATAAAGCACAAGTCAAAAACTATTCCAAAAAAATAGAGATGAAGAAACATTATATGAATAGATTAAGATAACAAAATTTGACAAGGATAACTATTTCAAGAGAAGAAAAAGAGACAATGAATAAATTAAGAAACAGAACTCGGCAGTTGAATATAATATAGAAAAAGCTATTTTCAATTCATTTTTTTTTGTTCATATCTTTTGGGACGATCAGTGACAAAACTTCGAGGTATTCATTCAAATCAATTTCATTATTTGAAAAATGTCTGCATAAAACATCAAGACGTTCTTGGATGATGCAAGTTCTTTTTGACTTTTTCTTGAGCAAACCGCTTTTAGCATGAAGAAGTTGCTGTTGAAAATGAACTTCTTCTTTCTTGAGTACATCAATAAAATGCCAAATATTAGGATATATATTTGACCTTGGGACATGACTTGTTTAACTGATATATAAATCCATCACAAATAACCACACGTTTGCCTTTGTTACTTTGTGAAAAAGTTATGATAGGTGTATTACTCATGTTGACATAAGTAAAAAATATAGAAAACAACTTGATAAATGTCTGTAGAAATGAACGCGAGCTGCTATATATATATACAACTCAATAATTAATCAATATCGTTAGATTCTCTTAGCGAGACAATGCATCGTCAGTTGATAGAAATTTATTTGAAGACGTCATGGACGTCTCTTTATTTCATTTTTCACTTTTCGCCATTTTTTCTTTCGACGTTTTATTTTTCGTCAATACGCTTTTCGACATTTTTACCTTTCGACATTTTCATTTTCGCCATTTTTCTTTCGACATTTTCACTTTCGACATTTTTTTTTTCTACAATCTGCTTTTCTACGTCATGTTTTTCTACATTTTGTCTTTCGACGTTTTCCCTTTCGACATTTAACCACCTATTCGAAAAAAATGCTCTATCTTTCTATACTATTTGATCGTACTTCAACTAATCTCATAGTATTAAATTATCTATAAAATCAATTTCGGCTGGTTATATGCTGGTTGTAAGTTTTGCATTGGAGTTTTCGATTTCTTACTAGTTGTATTAATAACCAAAATATACTATAAGATGCAGCGTGAAAAGCTCTACAATTTGCATACGACCACTTATTTTATAGCTGCAATTTTTGTTTTCGAAATCAACAAAATTTGGAGCAATCAAATTGTGAAGATGCGAAAAAGACAATGTTTTCGATACACAACGAATTCATTTTTGTTATTTCATTGTTTATCACCTGATATGCTTTACCAAAAGAAAAACAAAATATACCACAAGATGCAGCGTGAAACGCTCTACAATCTATACAGTAAAGCTTATTGTAATTGTTTTCAAAAAAAGGAAAATTCTATGCGACCAATTTTCTCAATACCAAAAATTTGATCCCTCAAAACTTTATCGATTTTGAAAGCAAAGAGTGCAGCTATAAAATAAATGGCCTTATGTAAATTGTAGAGCTTTTCACGCTGCATCTTATGGTATACTTTGGTTGTTCATACAATGTCTTGAGGGATTGAAAACTAGTCTGTTCTCACACGTTGTAATCTAGTACAACCAGCACATAATCAGCCGAAATAGGTTTTATGGATAATTTAATACTATGAGATTAGTTGAAGTACGATCAAATAGTATAGAAAGATAGAGCATTTTTTTCTCTATCAGACTATATAGAAAGAAAGTTTCTTAAAGCCTACTATAGGGTATTAAAGTGTCACTGCCAGTACTTTTGGTATGCCCTAAGTATTTATTTACGAATCTAATCAACATTATTTTGATTTTTTCTTTCTCTTGATATTAACACACAATATTGATGAATTATTGTTCGATCAATAATGATATGAGAATAGAATATAGAAAGATAATTTTAAAATTTTTTTCATTTTTAAAATAAGTTCTATTGAGAAAACTTTCATAGTTTTGTTGATTAACGAAATGAATTCTATAGCACGAAAAACAAAAATCAAATTCGATTCATATGAATATCAACTTTTTTTTCAACTAATGTCTCTTAAATAATATTCAATGTTAATTCTATTTTATATTTGAAATATAAAGAACACATTATCAGATAATTGATGCATATGTTCGTTTCTTACACATTATCCTAAACTGAATTTCATATATTGACTTTCAACGACATCACTTGTTTAACTAATTTATCATTGGTTGTTTTCTTTTGTACACTGTTAATTGGTTTACATTAGTTCAAATGAATAATATTGTTTTGTTTCCTTTTTTCATTCGTATAATTTTCTTTTCGCCATTTTAATTGTTATTGTTATTATATTCAAAGAAAATCTATTGAAAAATGGTTGATCGTATATATGATTTATATAATGTTCTTAATGATAAAAATGGTACAAATAATTCATCTGAAGCTCTTGATGCATATAAAAATTTAATTGAAGCTATTAAACAAGGACCACAAGAAAAAAAATTAGCATTACAATTTATTGCAAAATTTTGTAAAAATTTTCCTGCTGAAATGACTAAAACAATAGAAGCTGTTATTGATCTATGTGAAGATGAAGATATAACAGTATGAATTAAATAAAATTAATATGATTAGATTATTTTTTTTGTCTAATTTAGATTCGTAAATTAGCAATTAAAGAATTTCCAACATTAGTACGAGCATCAAATGATACACTTCAACGTGTTATTGGTGTACTTATTCAATTACTTCAAGCAAATGATACAAGTGAAGTAACACAAGTACAAAATTCAATTATGACTATATATCATATTAATCCAAAAGGTAAAATAAAAGCAAAATAGATAGTGGCGACGTCACCAGACGAAAAATTTCGGATTAATTTTCCTTCGATTTGTAAAGATTTTATACAGTGAGCATATTTCACCACTGAAATAGCGATTGAAATACTTCATTATTCACTTAAACTTTTCAAATAACCATACAAGCCTTATTACCTTTATTGATAATAAATGAACTTGAAAAGATTTTGAAAATATTGTCATGATGGAAGAATTATTACATGACTAATCATAAAAACATTTTTAACTGATCAGTCGCTTTTTTTACTGAAAGCTACTAGATTATTATAGGTTATTGGCAATACTAATTCCGAATATGGTTATGAGATATTCTTTTAGGTTTTCAAGACTGACAAGATTTTTATTTGATATGTTCAAATTATAGAGTCTAGAAAATAGTAACTCTTTTTTGTTTGAAATCATGATTGTTTTTGGCGGGAAATATACCCTTTTTTTTTTTTACTGAAAACTCATACATAGAAAACAGAAAATATGATTGAACTATATAGGGTGTCCGGAAAGTCCTTAGAGTTAGGAAAATTTTCATATCTCCTTTACGGCTCGACCAAACGAGCTCATTTTTTTAACAAAGATTGAGGCACGTTCACACTCCAAATCCATATGGACAAGAGTATTGAGAATCTTTGTTAAGTATCACTATTGACCTTAACAAGAAAATTTTACTGTTCCACAGAGAGGAAGAAAAACCATATACTTAACAAAGGTTCTCACTAACTTTGTCAGTATGGATTTGGAGTGTGGATATGTCTCTATCCTGGGTAAAAATATCAGTTGGTTCGCTCAAGCCATAATAAAGAGAGTCAATTGTCTTTTCAATAAAGTGTCTTTTACCCTATCCTATGTAATGTTTGTTTTCCTAACTGTGAAACAGTAAAATTTTCTTGTTGCAGTCACTAGTGATACTTAACAAAGATTCTCAATACCCTTGTCCATATGAATTTGGAGTGTGAACATGCCTCAATCTTTGTTAGAAAAATGAGCTCGTTTAGTCCAACCATAATGGAGATATCCAAATTTTTGTAACTCTAAGGACTTTCCGGACACCCTATAGACAACTTGGATATGCTCAATAATCTGAGTAAATTCAAAAGTATTTGAAAAAAAATGTTTGCTAATCTAGAAAACCAGTATATAAAGATCTAGGAGAATTGTTACGAGTGTGACTGTCTTCGTCAATGAAAACGTTTCAACTAGGAAGATGATAGAATTTTTTAGGAATTTACCCTAATATTTTGTTATACAGAAAATAGTTTTGAGCTCTGTATAAGTTTATGAACTTGTCCTAAAGTTCGATTATTATGTAAAATTTATGTTTTATTTAATAGAAACAATAAGTGGAATTCTTAGTGAAATTCAACGTTCTCAAGAAGATTTACTTCGTAAACGTGCTCTTCGTATGTTGATTTTTTTTTCTTTATTAAAAATATTGTTATTCATATTAAAAAATTTTTGTTATCAGGATTTTTATGTAGTCGTATAGCAACATTAGATGAAACAGATTTACCTAAAGATATTGAAGAACATTTAGTTAAAACATGTAAAGATGTAAGTATGAAATATTCCAATTTTGATTCTTTTTTTTTTTATCATTTATAAATTATTGATTTTAGATTGCATTAGAACTTGATGCTGAAGAATTTGTTACAATTATTAAATTACTTTCAACACTTCGTTCAATGCAAACATTAGTTGCTCGACAAGAACTTGTTAATATGATTATAAATCAATGTCATTTAGAACAAGGATGGAATGTAAGACAAATTTTATTTTCTCAATAGAAACTCTTAATTATTATTATTTTTTTTTATTTAGGGTGTTGATACAGATCGTCTTAGTCTTGTAGCTACATTTATGGGTCATGCGATGAGTTTACTTTCTGTAAGTTAGAATTTGTCTTCAAGGATTCTGATTAATATAGAGTGATCAGATAAAGAAAAAAAGGCTTAATCTCTTAATGAAACGTAATTTCGACAGTTATAAGATCATGAAGCTTTCTTTTTTTGCAATAGATAGAGAATTGAGGAAAAAACAAGTACTACTAAACAAAACCATTTTTTTAATATAAATTTTAGAAAAATGTTCATTCAACAAAATTTGTTGTATTTATGCTTGATTATGTTATTGAACATATTGATAAATTACCATTATCATCTGATGATAAACTTGATTTATTTCGTATACTTGCTGAAATGTGTCCATTTTGTACGGAATTTGATCGACCAAAAGAACGTTTAGCAAAATTATTTAATGTTCTTATGGTAAAAAAAAGAAACCTATTTTATTTTAATTAAGAATAAACATTACAAAATTTTTATCTTATTTAGACATTTTTACCAGAACCACCTGTTGAATCAGAAACAGGAACAAATGATGTAACACCTGATTTTCAATTTTCATTTATTGAATGTTTAATGTATGGTTTACATCAACTTTCAAGAAAATATCCTGATTTTCTTATTGCAGAAGAAAATGAAGAACGTGTTAAAGATTTTCGATTAAGGTTCAATATTTTCTTTTCCCTCAAAAAAAATAAAAAAAAATTTTTTGGTTTTTTTTAGATTACGTTATCTTTATCGTGGTGCATCGTCATATACAACTCAATTAAAAAATGCATTGAATGGTAAAGTCGAAGGTGATGAACAAGATGAACAAGTTTGTTGAAATTAAAATTCTATTTGTTTTTGTTTTTGTTTATTGATATTTAATTATATTCATAGAAAAAAACACGATTAATTGCATATAAAATTTGTTCAAATGTTCAAATAATGATACGTGATTTATGTCGTTCACCACCATCATTTAAATCTAATGTTATTCTTTCATGGAAACCAACAGTAAGTTTTTTAAAACAATAACATTAATTTCGAATTTTATCTATTTATATAGGAAGAATTAAAACGATCACATTCAGAAAGTGATGGAGGTGCAACAACAAATAAAAATGGTAATGGAACAAATACTTCTAATGTTACTACTTCAGCTAATACAGCAAATAAACGTGCTCGACCAGAAAAACAACTTTATAGACCACCAAGTGGTACACAAACAGGTGGACAAAAAAATCGTCGTGGTGGTTATCAACGATATTAATGCAAAAAATTTTCTTTTGATATTTGTTTTTCTTGTGTTTTAAAACCAAGAGATAATATTGTGTTACGTATATCTGTCGATGTCTTTAAAATAAGAAAATATAAACTAGGCTTATGTGTTTTTTTGTTTCCTTTTGTTGTACTGTTTCAATACAAATTTGTGTGGATGATCTTTTTTTTTTTTGTTTTTTTTCGATCAAGTTATTTGTTGGTTTCTTTTGTTTGACAAATAAAAGATGAGAAAATTATGTTGTTAGTTTGTTTTGTCTTGAACATACATATATATGTTCTTTCAGATTAAATTCTTTCTTTTTTGTTTTTTATTACTAATAGAATATTGATGAAGCTTGATTTTCTTTTGTTAAATTATCATAGTCAAAAAAGAAATATTTATTGATTAACAAAATGATAATTTAATTTTTATATTTATGAATAGCTGAAATACTTCTTTGATTAGAAAAAAAAACTATTAGCACAATCCCTATGAGATTAAAATATGACACACGATGCTACTGTTGACGCTAATCACCAGAGGATTCATTCTATTTTAGGACACATTTTTTCATCATTCTTTTATTTAATCCTCTAGACATACAATAAGAAAGTAGTTCATATATTAGAACGAAACGTTATTTATATACGATCTACAATGATCTCTAATTGATGTATGTCATGATTTGAGAGACGCCCAAATCTTTATCCCTATATATTTCAATACTTCTTTTGGATCGTGTTTCACAAAAAAAAAAAAAAAAAAAAAAACTAATTATTATTTAATTATATTTGAAAAGATTAGTTTTGTTTTGTATGTAAGAAGAAATATAATTTCTTTATAAACTAAATAATGAAATCAAAATTTTATTTCCTATCGATACTATTACATAAAATAATGGATAAGTCTTTAATTTTCGAAATCAAACGTTTTTATTCAATGATAATATCTTTATGAATAAATAATCTTTGAGAAATATTTAGATTTGTTTCTAAATTATTAATTCTTTATATGTAGACTTATTCATGTCAACATGAGCTAAATCTAAGATGACAATTGCATTTTATAAAAATTAATTTTCTTCAATATTGAATTATAAACCAAACATAAAAATGATTGAATATTGTGCTTCGTTTAGTGGCATAATCAAGGACGAGCACCACCCCCCTACCACCGGATGGAAAGAAAAACATAATAACTACCATCATGCGCTACCACTCATGACTTCTTAAATACGTCAGTATAGTTCGCGTTTCCTTCTTTCCAACGGGAAGATACATTTGAAAAATGTTTTAATCAATATTCACTTGTTTTTTTAATTAAAACATTATAAACAATGCAACTTCTTGATGAAAAGAATATAATATCTTTATACTTTTACGTGTACGTACAGAGTAGATAAACTATGAAGATGCAGCAAGATTTTGATGAAAATTGTAATTCAATCTGTTTAAACTATCTTGAAATATTAGAAAAATAAAGCCATCGATTAAGTTTATCGATCAATTTTGATGCCAATTGATTATGACATTACTTTGAAATATGTTATTACAGAAACCATTGATCTCTAATATTGAAGATATTCTTTTGCGTGCTTTTGAATAGTTATTCATAAGTATTTTTCTATTTTTTCATTTATAATTTTGAATATAGTAATTAGACAAGAAAAATAAGAAAAAAGTAGAGCATCTAATCAATATTCACGATAATATTTTATTAACAAATTACAAAACAACAATATTTTTTGTTTGAATTGTTCGACATTTATCACGAGTTTTATCGTAAAACAATTCATAACAGTATTTCAAGTTCGTACATGAAAAAAAAAAATAACATATTACTCATGTTTAACTGAAAAATCATTTTTTGATAATCAATAAAATAAATAACAATTAATAATTGTCATTATTAACAGTCCCAAATGTTCAATAAAACAAAGAAGCAATGATACATTCGATCGATTCATTATTAACCACATAAACTCAAATATAAAAGGTATCAAAACTAAACACTACAAATGTACCTGAAATAATCAATAAATCTTATAAGTAAATTAAATTTCAATTATAAATAATTTTTTTTTTCTGTTAATTGAATACTTATGTTAAGAAAAGCATTGTTTCTAAACTCATTCAATAAAACTACTAAGAAGCTCTTCAAAAATCCTTTTATACATCTATAGTGATCTCATAAGAAGATGTTATAAGTATTTCTTCTATGTTTGAGTGTGTTATTCTATTTAGTTCCAATAGTACAAAGTCAACGGAATGCATAACCTTCATGATAATTATATTCATTTCGATTGCAAAAAAAAAAAAAAAAAAAAAAAAAATCTTTTCATATATTGATTTAACAATATAACTTACTTAAATTAATACGATAGATTTTTTCATGTTTAGATATATTGAAAAGTAAAAATAATTATCGTAAATGTAAAGAAACAAAAAAATACTATTCATTTACATAAATAAACTAATTACAGAATAAACAATATAGCGACAAAAATAAAGTGAAACATCAAAATTATGTTTGTAAGAACATCAAATATTGTTTTGTTTTTGTTTTTTTACAGTAAGATGATATAAAAGAATTTCGTATGTATGGTAATCGGATGGATTTCGTAGATTATCAATTGAATCAACAACACAAATTTGATTTCAACAAAATATATATTTCTAAAGAATAAAATAAACCAAATTTGAATGAAACAAATAAATAAGCATTTAGGATAAATGATGATATTATATCTGTTGTATACATTCCAAAATTATCAATGAAACTAAATAAAACGAAAAATAAATATTTCTTTTTTTTTTCGTTTGAATTTCATTATTCACTAACACATAGATATTAATAATACATGAAAGAATAGAATGAATAAATGATATTGATATATTAATATGTTTCTAATGGTATTATGCATCCTTATGTGAAATAAATCTAGATAATACATGATGAATTATAGACTATATAAATATGCTTGTATAGTTGCTCACCAAAAAGTATTCCAATTGTAAAACATCCGTACAACGAATAAGGATTTTTATCTTCTCTTTTTTATACATATTATATATTTGTCTGTCAGTCAGTGAAGTTTTATTATGCTTTTTTTATAAAAAAAAAAAAAGAAGAAAAGCCGAACAAAGATACAATGGTTGAGAGAGAGAGAGAGAGAGAGAGAAGCACTTAATAATGTACAGTATAAACGATAATAATAAGGACAAACACAACAGTTACAAAAAAAAAATATATACGACCACACACAGTTGTATTTGTTTTACTCGCCTACTAGACAAAGAAAAGCGCACACTAGAAACATTCAAAAAACAAAACAAAAAAATATAAACTGATTTTAAAAAGAAACATGATAAATCTATACATATATATATATATGCACATACGTATGTGTTTTTAATACTTTCATGTCTAAGTCTATGCACATAACTCAATTATAATACAACGACAGTGATGGATTTTTTTTTTGAAAGACACATATATACAAAATAGAATCTCTCTCATATAATTTTCAACTACTGTCGCTGTTTTATTCTATACGCAAAAAAAAACAAAATAAGCGAGTGTGTGTGTGCGAGAGAGAGAGAGAGAGACATGGGCTTTTTTTCTTCACTGTATGCATCTGTATTTTTAAAAGACAAAAAAAACAAAAGAACGTCTACCATACGGACGGAAGTGATTCGTTTGTGTGTTTATACGTTAATCATCTTTGCCATTTTGTAAACCAGTAGGTTTTCTTTTCATAATAATAGCAAATCAATAATTAAAAGAATTCTTTCATAAATACGTTTTTAAACGCTGGATTGATTGATACAAAAAAAAGCGAGACATGAAATTGATACATGTATGTTCATATGTACACACGTAACGAATATAAAAAAAAAATGAACAAGAATAACCGAAGTTCAAAAACAAATCAGAAGAATTTCTATGAGAATATTTATTTTAATCGCCGGGATGTTCAGGACATGATCTATTAATACGAAACCAACTGTCAATACAACTAAATAAATGAAATAGATATATAATTTATAGAAAAATATCAAAACAAAAAAAAAAACCCCAAGCTTTCAAGGATTTTTTTTGTTTGTCATTTCATTTCTTTGTATGATAAATAAGTAGATTATCTTATTTAATTAAAGTCACAAAACAATGAATTGATATTCAATTATATAAAGAAAATTCTATTTTTATTATGATCTATAAATTATTTATCATGTCTATTAAAATTATTTTGACATGAAACATTCAGTTGAATAAGTTCTTCCTGAATAAATTATGTGTTAGAACTCGACAAGAAGCTAACATCAAATTTAATAAGTAATACGTTTTTGATTATCATGTTTTTTTTTTTCTTCTATAGATTAACCTTTCATGTACTGACAATTCTATTTATCTATTACACTATTTCGAATCTGGTATAAGCAGATGTATGATACATTTTTACATATTAAACTATGTCTTTTATTAATAAGAAAACAAAAAACAAAGGTTTCATGTGTCGATGATACATTATGTAATTCATCAAGATCAAGTTCAATTCATATTGTATTCGTGTATATCGATCATATACTTAATATTTTTCAAATTTTTAGAATAATCATAAAAGATAATTTAACACATAAAAATCTAATTATTAGGTACATATAAATAATGAGAAACTTTCAAGTAAAAGATGGAAATCTTTATGTTCAAGTTCTATATGAATATCTTCTGTACAAACAAAAAAACAAAACATCTGCTGATTTATATTTCTAAAAAATCTTTCTCTTATTTCATATTTTACCTTTTATGATAAATGCAAAGACATGGTAATCGAGCAATTTTTTGTCCTATTAATAAATCATCGAGACAAATGACGCATTCACCTTTATCTTCAGTTAATGTATCTTCTATAACAATAGAAAATAAATAAATGAATAAGATTTTGTTATTTTTTTTGGGAGGAATTTTAAACAAACCATTATAATCTATACGTGGTTTCGATAAACATTGTAAAATATGTTTTTCAAATGAATCGCTTGGTATTGTTTTATTACATACAGGACAAGGAACATCACGTAGAGTTATTATAAAATGTTGTAAACGTCGATGAGCTTGTGGAGAATCATCATCAGAACTTTGATCATCTGATTCATGTTCAAGTCCAACATAACGTAATAAATTTAAATTAAATGTTGTTGTTGTACCTAATGGATCAATATTTGTTGATGTTGTTCGATGTCGATTATTATTTGTTGAATTATTACCAAAAAATCCATGAGAATGACGATGACTACTATTTGAACGATGACGATGATTTACTGTTTGTTGTTGTTGATAATGATGATTTGTACTATTTGAATGTGTACGTGTAAGATTTGAATTTGTTGATGAATTTGAAGTTGTTGGTCGATGAGCAGTTGTTGATGATGATGATGCCGATGATGGCGGAGTTGTTAAACGACCACCCATATATATATTATGTATATTATTAATAAAATAAAATATCAAAAGAAAAAAGAAAAGTACTCAATATCAATAGATAAATATAGATATATATATATATATTATTAAGATAAACGAATCATATTTAATGATATATCTAAATAAAAGTAAAATATTGATTATTAATAAATAAAAAAAAAAATTTTTTATTTAATATTTTAATTATCAATCGTATGCCACATTATATAAAGAAAAGAGAAAAAAAAAAGACAAACAATCAACAGTAAACACCATACGTCTATGCATTACTTATTGGAACTGTAAGTGTCGACATCACGCTTATATTTCATTGGTTTATTGATGAAGCGGATCAAAAAAACATTTTAAATGTAATGTACACATTTATATTTCTCAATGAAGCGGTCAATCAATTTACGAATATAGAGAATCTCATAAGGTGATAATTTATGTACCCAAAAAAACGTAAACCGTGCTTCAACATAGATCTTTTCATTTCGAATAGTATGAAAGCAAAACGTACACGTCAATATTACTGGATGCTTTTTTATGAATTGTACAATGAATATCGGGGTTATTATCCAATTCCTGTTTATTTATGTTCACTTATAACTTTTTCCTTATTATTATATTTATCTTTTAATTATTTACATTTCCTAGTATCTACAACATTAATTGATTTTACTAAAATTATTACTCCAATTGATCCTCATACTCGAAAAGTAAGAGGAATGAGTGTAGAAGATAAAAAATTAAAATATCGTGAGTTTAATTATTTGAAACCTGAAACATTAACTTATGAAAAACGAACATATTTTAATAATATTGAAATATTATTTCGTTTACGAAAGAGACCTCGTCCACAAGCTTTATTATTAATTTTTCATGGTTGTAGTCGTTCAGCACATGATTGGTTTCATACAATTGAACGACAACGTATTATTGGTGCTGCTTTAGAACTTGGTTATGGTTGTTTAGTATTTCAAGCAACAGATGATTTTACACGTTGTTGGTCAAATAATCCTGATGTTCATCAAAATATTGATGCACAAATGGTATTAAAAGGACTGGAAGGATTTTATAAAGAATTTCCACACCTAGGTTAATTAAAACAAAGATGTTTTGTTTTTGTTTTTTTTTGTTCAAAGAATTTATATGAGAATTTTATCGTTTTGTTTTGTTTTTCTTTTTAGAAGCTTTGCCACGTTTTACATTTGGTGCATCAAGTGGTGGAATATTTTCAAGTATATTTGTTACTAATCAACGTTATTCAATTCAAGGACAAACATTATTCATATCGATTATTCTTCCTGAAATATTAGAAAAACATATTAAAGCAAAAAGTTATCCAGTAACTGCTTGGATATATGTACGTGAGAAAATAAATAGAAAAATTTCGATTAATATTTTCTTATTATTAACTAATAGTTTCATTTATCAATAGTAAACAATATAAATTAGAAATTAGAGATATACACAGGGTAGAATTACTCTACCCTGCCATATACAGAGATCATCGGGTCCTATCCGAGCCCGATCGGATCCGGATAAGGTTCAAACCCAAAAATTCTTCGAATCGATGGGTTCTACCCTGTACCCTGCCATGAGCAGGGCAAGGTAAGGTTTTATACTCTGCAAACTAGAAAATCAGGTTTTCGAATTTTGATTCTGCAAAGGATCGTTTTTTCAGTCTTTGACGGTCAAAAATAGACTGTCGAGGGTGGTACCAACCGATATTCAGAATGTTCTCCTTTAGATCTATGCTCGAATGAACGGGGTAGGATTAAAAAAAAAGTAAAATGACTATCAAAGCATTGTGTTTGTATTTCTTATTCTCGTGTTTTTAGCAGATTAAAGCAAAAAAATTTAAGTTATGAGTTCTATATCATCTGATTCGGATGATGATATTTACCAAATATCTACTCTTGATTTTACTGCTAAATCAAATATGTCTTCATCTTGTCTTGTCAGTCGTTGCACTTTATCTTCAAATTTTTATAGTGCTAAATAATAAAAGCAATAGCCATTCGAAAAAAAGATCAAAATTTTAGTGTTAAAAATAAAAGAAATGGTTTGGAAGGTATCAATGATCTTATCAGCTGTTTCATATGTTTATCGTACATTTCGTTACGGATTTACAAGTTGAACAAAGCACTTTGTAAAATACACAAATTGATGCTTTCAGAAAGTGAAGAATATGATTATAGTATAAGAAAAGATGATAAATTTGATCAATGTCTCTTGTTTGAATTTGATAAGAAAAAAAAGACAATCGAACAGAGCTGTCGGGTTAACATTATCATTGCATTAACTCAATGCTACGAGCAATATTTTTGCATAATGATTTTGAGACAAAAGTATCACAAATTTATATTGATTAATGTAATGCTAAAATGAAGTCAACATTCCTGACTAATTTCAATACTTTTTGTTTGCAATTTTAATACAAAAGCATTGTAACTACTATCAAATAAATACAATACTGCATTGACTTAAGAGTAGTTACAATATTGTTGTATTAAGACTGTAAACAAAAAGTATTGAAATTAATCAAGAATACTGACTTCGCTTTAGTATTATATTAATCAATACAAATTGCGACATTTTTATCTAACAATCGTTATACAAAAGTATTGTTGTTAGCATTAAGTTAATGCAATGCCAATACTAAATCGAAATTTCTGCAACAACAATGAATGTAGAAAGAGACTTTTCCAACTGCTGGATGGATCCTAGACTATGAAGAAAAAATCTTCAACCAGATAATTTAGAGAACATTTTATTAGTAAGATCAGTAGAAAAACAGTCATATAAGAAAAAACGATTATTTTGTTTTTGGTTGCTTTTGTATGAACTCATATTAGTTATCCTACTTTCCTTTTCTTGAATATCTTTTTTCAAATGAGGTTTTATATTAAAGATTATGAATCTAAATTATGTATATTATATCACTTCCTTTTCTTTTTTTTTTTGATACTGATATATGTTTTTAATTGCACTGTGACTTATTTTTCCGGTTAAATGGGTTCAAATAAAACAATGTTCTACGAACACAATTAAAAAACATTTTCTCTTTTGGCCTACATCGCAAATTGCAATGTAGACAGTATATCGATTCAGTAGGGCAGAGTGGTAAAAACCACTCTGTAGATACCTCTATTAGAAATATTTCAAAGCAAAATAGATTAGATATTTATGTTTTTTTCTTTAAATTTTTAATTCTTGATGGCACAATGACTTATAGCAATATCATTCTTAAAAAAACAAAAACGTACACTTTTATCTTATCTTCTATCTAATTTTATTATTATTTTTCTTTTATTATCATCTGTTAGATGTTACGTGATCTTGAATTTGCTTCCGAAGATCGTATAAATGCATCAATGCGAATGTTTGCTCGAGAAAAGATTCATCATAAAAGTTTTATAATCGAACCAATTGGTTTATCACGAACAACATTTCATGAACGCATTCCAACAATAAGAAAAGAAACAGCACGTTATATTTACTATCGTTTAGAACAAAATGGTTGGTTAGGTCCATATAATCATTTAAGATATAATCCACGACGTAGAACAGTATGGCAAGAATTTTTATTTACACCAAATAATAGTACAATGGAAACAAAAGAGGTTCTTCAAAATCTTAATGAAAATAAACAATACATTCCAGATTTTTTAAATACAGTATATGGCGAACATGAAATAAGTTTTGAACGTTCATATGAAGCATTAAAATGGCATAGAAAGATTTATCATAATAGAGGCAATCCTCCAAAGTGATCTACATGTTTATCATTATATAGTACAGTACTTTTTTTTTCTGTGATATAGTTTTTTTTTTTGACGCTTTTACTATTATTATTATTATTAGTAGTATTATTATTATTCTTTTTTCTTTACCTAAACGAATATATTATTTGTTCAAAACAAAAAAAAAGTGTAGAAATAGTTGTCAACAATAATCGGTTTGTTTTCTCTTTTGCATTTAATAAATACATAGATCATTTCTTTACTATACAACGTGCAAATGACGAAGAAAAAATCTGACTCTTCAACGAAAACACTCGTTGGTGCTATTGATCAAGGAACATCATCATCTCGATTTCTTGTACGTTCTTTAAAGAAATAAACAAAAATAAAAACAACTGCTTTTTTTTTTCTATTCTAAAAGATTTTTAATGCAACAAATCTTGAATTAATAACATATCATCAAGAATCTATTCAAATTTCAACACCAAATCCTGGTTGGGTTGAACAAGATCCAAATGAAATACTTGAAAAAACTATTCTATGTATGGAAAAAGCTGTTGAAAAATTAGGAGAATTAGGTTATGATAAATCGGATATTAAAGGTAGAAGAAAAAACAAACGAAAATAGAAAAATTTTATTTCTATTGGGATTTTTTAGTTATTGGTGTAACAAACCAACGTGAAACAACTATTTTATGGGATAAAAAAACTGGAAAGGTATTACATAATGCTATTGTTTGGTTAGATGCACGTACACAAGAAACAGTTGATTTTCTTTTAAGACAATTTAATACACATAGAGATTGTCTACAAGTTTGTTAATTTGAATTTTGTCTCTTGAATTCGTATAGAATTCTTGAGTTTGATTTCTTTTTCAAGGAACAATGTGGTTTACCATTATCAACTTATTTTTCAGCATTAAAAATTCGATGGTTAATTGATAATAATCATCATGTTAGAGAAGCAATTAAAGAAAACCGATGTTTATTTGGTACTGTTGATAGTTGGCTACTTTATGTAATAAAGAAAAGAAAATTTTGATCATTTTATATTATATTATATTTGTGTTTTAATTAGAATTTACTTTCCGATGATAAAAATACTGTGCATGTAACTGATGTAACAAATGCTAGTCGTAAGGATACTATAATTTATTTTACTATAAAAAGAAAAAGAATATATTAGTAATCATATAACGAATGGCATATAATAAACGGAAGCAAAAGTTTCCCTTTTTTTGTGGAGGCACTTTTCGACAGTAGAAACTTCATTATAGACTTATTTGATAGAGAACTTCCTGTTCTACAAAGTTACCTTCTTTGTTTTTCAAATAATTTCTTTTTTTTTTGTTGACGCAAATTTTTAAAGGTGTACACCTACTCAATCGTCTAACTACAATTTCCGATTTTCTACAAATATCTATCGATTTGTGCTAAGACTGATGCTAAAAGTAAACTATTTGACATCAATAAATATAGAAATTTCATGTTCTCTACTTCCATAGTCTTTTCAACGTTTCTACTGCTATTTTTCAGAAGAAAAAGGTACTCAATCAACGTCAAGTGGCATTTTGAGATGCAATCGAGAAAATCACGTTTTCTAAACGCGACACTTACCCTATGGCATAGTTGTTGTGATGTTATTGAGTATAGGATTTAATTCTAAACAGAATTATACGATGATTAAATTAAAAAATAGAAAGATTACGTTATGTCAAATTAAAAAAAGATCAACAATGTAATTCTATCAAATAAAGTTCCTTTTACCTTGTTTACTTCAAAAATTTTTTCTCCTATACAGTTCTTCTAAAATCCTGAAACATATATTAAAAAATACAGAATTTTGTCGAGAACTTCATAGAATATTCGAAATTTCAATGAAAGTTTTATGAAAAATATTTTCGGCTTTTCATCATTGCAATGATGAAAAAGATGTTAATTGAAAAATGAAGACAGTAGTTTTACAGTACACCAAATTTTCTATCGAATGAGCGTAAAACAAACTTTTGGATATGTTGAGAAGGACTTTAAAAAGAGAAAAATATTTTATTCAATTTATTATGTGCCACTCGTTAATTATCATTCAGTTAGATGTTTCTTATGCAGGGATGTCTCAAAAGAGTAATCCCCTAATCTCTAAAAATTTTCGCTTTGCTCGAACGAAATTCTAACATCCAAACCTCATAAATATCTTCTAATTGATCATCTGAATCATCAGCTTCCTTTTCAATTATAGCGACCTTGGAACATTCCTGAGTTTTTATGCTTGATAACGTTTACTTGAATTAATACATTAATAAATAATTTCTACATTCTTAATATCTTCTGAATCTTAAATCAAAATTCATTGATCTATCTTTAGGAACAATGTTAATGAATATTCGCGATCTCAAATGGGATCCTAAACTTTGCGAGTATGAAAAATTATTTAATAGTTTAAATAAAATTTATTCTTATTATTAATAGATTCTTCGGTATTCCTGAACATATTTTGCCAGAGATCAAATCATCTGCAACAATATTTGGTTATATTAACAAAGGTTTACTTCAAGGAATTCCTGTTGGAGCAGTAAGAAAATACAAATTCGTTATTATCATTATTGTTTGTCTTTTATTATTGTTTTCTAGGTACTCGGTGATCAACAAGCTGCATTAGTTGGACAACAGTGTTTAACTAAAGGAACAGCAAAGAGCACGTATGAATGATTTTCTTTCTCTTTTTTTTTATCTAACTTTGATAAACATTGTTTTTTCTCTTTATATTTAGATATGGTATATGATAATAATCAATAAAATTTTTTCATATCGAGTTTTCTAATTAAATAGGAACTGGTTGTTTTATTTTATACAATACAGGTGAAGATTTAGCTTATTCTCGAAATGGTCTTTTAACAACAGTTGCATATAAATGGAATGATGATGATGCTGTTTATGCCCTCGAAGTGCGTAAAAAAATACTGTGTGTGTGTGTGTGTGTGTGCGATTAGAAAAAAAAAAGAATTCTGTTATATATATATATACATGAATATAATTCCTTTAATTAGGGTTCTATTGCTATTGCCGGTGAGTGTATTAAATGGTTGCGTGACAATCTTGGATTGATTCCAGATTCTAAAAGCACTGGTTTGTTCGATAATAAACTACGAAATAATAATTTGTGTTGTTGTTAATTGTCTTTTTATATATTAGAAACAATAGCAGCTTCTGTAAAAGATACTGGTGGTGTCTATTTTGTTCCTGCATTTTCAGGTTTATTTGCACCTTATTGGAGATCTGATGCTCGAGGTATATTTTTCAAAATATAAAATAATTTAAATAGAGCAAAACAAAAAAAAACAAGATATTTAAGGTTTGATTATGGGTATGACTCAATATACAACAAAAGCACATATTGTTCGAGCAGCTCTCGAAGGTATTTCTTATCAAACACGTGAGGTAATTTTCTTAATATTATATTTATGTTTAAATTTTTTTTTTTTTTTTTTTTTTCTTCTAAATAATTAGATTGTTGATGCAATGTATGATGATAGTGGTGTACGTCTTTCAAAATTAAAAGTCGATGGAGGAATGGCAAATAATAAAGTATTTCTTCAAATGCTTGCTAATATTGTTGGTATAAATGTAGCTACACCAAGTTTATTTGAAACAACAGCATTAGGTGCTGCACTTGCTGCTGGAAAAGCACAAGGTATTGATTTATTTACATTAGAAGTTGAAAATGAAATTGAAACTGAAATGAGTCAATATATACCACGAATACAAGGAAAACGTAAAGAAAAAATATTGTTTTTTTTATTTTTCTATGAATATATTTAATAGAACGTGAAGAAAATTTTTCTGCATGGAAAAAAGCTGTTATAAAAAGTTTTGAAAATTTAACACCTGCATTTAATATTGAAAATAAAAGTAAAAAAGAAATTATAAATTTTATTATAAATCTTTAATTTATATTCAAGGTATGCAAAAAGATACAACTCATTTATCATCAAGAACTATGGGATGGATAGCATTGACAAGTATTTTTGGTATTCTTTTATGCATGACTTTTCGTGATGATCAATCACATTTATTCTAAATCTTTTTTTTTTTCTTTCTGTGATAAAAGTTTTCATATTATTCATTTCAATAAATATATTTATTTTTATGGTAGTGCTTTATAATTTTTATTAAGGTTAATTATATTTTAATTTTTTTTTCTGATGTATTGCAAAAATACATAAATAAAGATTTGAGGAAAACAAAAAAAAAAAAAAATCAATCAAGAGAAAATATGATGTTATATTTCAATTTATGATAATTCTGTATAGACAATTTTATCTTGTTTTTCAATATTATATATACTAAATTATTTTTATTTGTACGGTAAGATATTTTTGGTGTTTAGTGATTGTTTATAGATTTACATCTCGGTTTTTTTTTTAAATATAGGAGAGATTCACATATGGATTCTATCTTTTTCTTTATATTTCTGTTTTTGACTCGACATTAATTTACAGACATTGAAATGATTTTTTTTTTGCCTATAAATAAAAATACAGGAAATTTAATCAATTTTATTGCAAGGTGTATTATATGCACTATATTAACATGTCAATCAAATCAAGCAGATTGATTTTTTTTTCATTTATTATTTCATCAAAATATGATCTTGTTGACGACGCATTAGTTCTTTTATAAATGCATTTGCTCGATGAGAAACCTCTTAAAAAAGAGAAGAAAGAGAGAGAGAGAGAGAGAGACAGAGAGAGAGCTTCATTTTGTCTTTTTCTTTATTACGTCGGCATTCGTTCATGCCGTCCTTTATTGTTGGTGAATGCACAGCGAGATCTGTTTGTATGACTACGCTTGGGTTATTCGACTATACTTGCTCTTTGATCGTAATATTTAATGAAAAAAAATGAGAGAGAGAGAGAGAGGGAAGGAAAAACGTTATTATCGATAAAAAGAAAAGGCGAAGAGACTATCAGCAAAAAAAAACAAGAGATTTTTTTATTTTCTGGTTAGGTAGTAAAACGAGAAAAGGGCGTGGTAATAATAGTAATGTATTAGTTTTTTTTTTTTTTTTGTTATAAGAGAAAACAAAGAAAAATTAAATTATACTAGCAAGTATATTTATGTTCCGTGAGATAGATTTAGAAAATGAACATGAATAACAAATATTGTAGGTTGTGTGTTTTTTTTGTATGATTATGATTATGATTAATTTATTTTTTTTTGACTATAACTGAAGTCTTCTCTCTCTTTTTTCTCTTTATCTGCTATAGTTTTTTGCTTGTCTCTTTAGTGCTCATTCTCTAGGGACTTATTGTCTGAGTAAGTTAACTTACGTTCATACTCATTTATACATGAAGATCGTAAAATGTTGCATGCACGCATGCATAGTTTTATAATTCGTTTTAATTAGCTTAGACAATTTTTGATAAATATAAGTATCATGACGTCAATGAGTAATAGAACATAATTTCATTGTCAAGTAGATATTGTTAGTAAATGCAAAACATCTATCTTAAGTAATATTTCTTATCTTTTGTCTTTTTTTAGATCAATCTCATTAATGTAAGAGTAATTGAAAATGTTTTCTTAATAATAACTTGAATAGATCGAGAGAAAATTTTTTATTTTCAAGTGGTTTCAGATCATTTGAATAAAATATTCATTGTGAATAATTCTCAAAAGTATATCGTTTTAATAAGAAGAATAACACATTATTAGCATGTCAGTAATAAGTTTTTAAAGCAATAGAAACAAGAAAATTTGTAATAGAAATATAATTTGTATGCTTTTGTCAAGGAGATTATATTTGAAATATACGCCTATTCTATTTTATTTTGGCATATACAACATTGAATTCATAAATCTAAATGATGCTGAATCACGACATAGAAAACATATATATACACACATGCACGCACATATAAGAAAAGCAAGTTAAGCGCATGTCACGACACTATAAAGCCGGGAGGAAGTCTCCGGATGCTGTTCCATCATCGTCATTATTCGTGTGTCAGCACTTCCTAATAGGCATCGTGCGCTTTTTCTTCGATATCTAGGAGAGAGAGAGAGAGAGAGAGAGAGAAAAAAGAAAAAGCCTTAGGGTTTTGCTTAGGTTTTATTTGATAGACATTGATGAATGATTAATTCATTTTCAGATTACCAAATTCCACCATTGAACACGAAAAATGCTGGGTGGGATCTTCAAATTAACACTGTCCATTTGTGCTTTATTTTTATTCGTCAATCTTCTTTGGCAATCTTCAATTGTCGATGCTTTACCGGTAAATATTCTTATATTGAATAGTTATTAAAATTTGTATGTATATTATCTAAGTTAGACTTATATTTATTGTTAAACTATGATTTGATCATTAAAATAAAAATCTATTTCTCGGTGAATATATTCAAAATCTTCTTTTAAAGTAAAAATACAATCATTATTTAATGACATTCTCGAAGTTCTATTTAGTATGAAATTTTATCTTTCTACTATCTAAACGTGTGATAATTAAAAAGAATGTCTTCTCTATTTGTTCTCATTTAATTCACATATGTAAATTGACAAAAAATGATACTTTTTGTTTTTTAATGTTGTCATACTAAATAATGAAAAAAAAAAAGAAGTATCATCTGTCTTGTTTGAAAAATCTTAGAAATTTATAATAATTTATATATATATATATAATGTTCTAAAAGAATATATTGTTGAGATTGAATATTTATGATTTTCTATACTTATATTTTCATGCATGAAAAATTCTAGATATAAAACATCTTGTATGTGTATTAAGGGTAAATAAGTAGCGTCAATAATAAGCTTTTAAACAATATTTTATGTTGATACTTAATTATTTTTGACATCATTGAAAATCATCAAGTCTATCATTATATAAATAGCATTTTATATGATATGCATAGTTATTAATATTAAAAAAATGAGAATAATACTTTAAACTATTCTATATATATATTTTTTTTTCTTATATAGACCTTTGTTGCAACCGACGATGATGTGGTCAAATCAATTGATGATATGTCACGTTTGTTTCCGGTCAATAGTCCTACGGGTGCGTCTTTAGTTAAATTTTGATTATATTTGACTTTATTTTCTTTTGTTTAATAGGTACATACAATAAAAAATTTCGAGCTGCTAAACGAATGAAAACTGCATTAGACAATCGTCTAAAACGTTTTCGTATGCTTGATCAAGATGAATTTCAAGAAATGCTCAAATCATTAAGTCAACAATCTCCTGAAGAGCAATTAAAAGCATCGAATGGTGTTGATACTTTCGGCGGTATGCATATTTCAAGTAAGTTTTATTCAATAGATCTTTTATTTTATTTTTTTCTTCTTCCTTTTTTTTTGTTTTAGACTATTGGTCGTCCTAATAAAAAAAAAGACAACCGTATTAAAATATGGTACATACTCTCTCTTTCGATGTTTATCTGTTCACACCTATCCCAGATTTAATAAGAAAGAATGTTTGTTCCATAATCCAATTGACTTGTCTCTTTGATTTTCTTGCGCCATATATTTTTAGCATATAAGAAAGAGAGAACAAGATAATAAGAAAAAATATTACAAAGTAGTTTTTCTCTTTTCATTCACTGTCATAAATAAAATTTCCCATATTGAAATATATATATATATATATACATAAAGGCTATACAATTCTATGTGTTTTAAAGAATTTCTTAATTAATGAAATATTTCAAGATATAATTGCTAAAAATTATGAAAACAATGAATGAAGAAAGATTATTGTTGATATTATTGAAAATTATTTGTTGAAAAGTGAATAATGAATTAATGTTTCTTTACTATTCAATATATAAACTAATATTTATTTTCATGAAATACTTCAAATAAATAATTAACTTATTTCTATTATATTTCAACTTAGAAAAGTAGATCATTTTTATTGAGAGAATTAGTATTTTGTTTTCCATATTTGATGAAACTTTTTTGACAAATTGTACTTTAAAAATTTTTAGTTTATATCAAACACTATCATTGCAACAAGGATATAATTGTTTATTCTCAATATATAATGACACTTTTTTTTTGTTTTTGCAAGTTGTATTTAAAATATTTTTAGTTTAAATGAGAAACTATAATTGTAACAAGGCTATAATTAAAGACAATAAATTATCTGGCAAAGAACAAGTTTATAACAAAAAATAAACATTCAACATTAGTTTTTAATAATGATCTATTCTGAGAAATAACTCTATGACTTGTTGTATTATTTTATTCTGATTAAAGCATAATTTTGATTAAAAGATTTATCAAAAGTACAAAGATTTTTTTCTTCTATGAACAAAATATTTCGTTAGTATGAATATTTAATTTAATTGACATCAAAGGAACAAGTTATCTCAAGGGAAATATGAAATATTATCTGCTTGACGAATTTTATCAATTTTCCGTCATTCTCATTGATATTATTTTCTTCGCATCAATACAACCGACATTTTCTTCGACAATTAAAATAGGTCGATAAATCACGATTATATATTTTTACGGATGTTAGTTTCAAAATTGAACATGTTAGAAAATAAAAACTTACAAAAAAAAAAAAGTCGATTAAAAAATTATTATTCGATGTTTTTGTTTTGTTTTTGTTGTCGTGACCTATCTTTATACAAAATCAATTTCCTTTGTTTTCTCTCTTCTTTTTTTCTTTTTAAGATTCTATCATTGATCTCAATAGCATAATAAGCAAATCGTTATGATGATGAGTTTCCGTTTCTAAATATCAATATAATCAGACATTTATAGACAAAAAATGAATACTTTATAAAATCAATAGGGAAACAAAAAACAAAACAAAAAAGAAAGAAAGAAAGAAAAGAAAAGTTGATTTAAACGTGCACATCAATCTGTATTAAATTTAATCATCAATGTTTTTATATAACTTTATAAAAAAATCTTTATATTTTTTTTCTACGGCAAATCGTCGTGATTTAAATGTTGGTGTTAAAAGTCCATTTTCAATTGTAAATGGTTCTTTAATAAATTCAATAGCTTTAATTTGTTCATATGACATTAAACCACGTTTTTTTCCTTCTCGTAACATATCATTAAGTACGATTTCTTTTAATTTTTCTTCAGTATTATATTGAGTATTTTTATCACCTTTTGTATTCCATTTTTTAACATAATCTTCATTTAATACAACAATAGCAACAGGAAAATTTTTATATGAATCACCATAAACAAATACTTGAGATACAAATTGACTACGTGAATATGCATCTTCGATTTTTTCCGGTGCGATATATTCGCCTTGACTTAACTAAAAATGAGAAAAAAAATAAAAGGAACTCATATCTTTGTTGTATTTTTTTTTTGATATACAATTCTGACAAAATTTATAGGACTATGTATTTGAGTGATATTGTTTGTTCGCTCTCGATCAATCTAGACTTTTAATACGATATACGTTTTGGCATCGAAAAAAGCCAAATTTTTTGTGTTGTAGCTCCAAGTATTACCTTTTCTACATTGTTGATGAACTTAGTCTTTAAGAATAAATATTTATTAGCCTTCTTTTTCAACTAAAAAAAGTTTTGAACTACGCGTGATTAATAGTAGAATTATATGCATTTATTAAGTGATCATGAATTTTAGGACATTTAGTAGATAGTATATAGTGTTCTAATGAAAACTCGTATTTTCGAAATTTTGATCTGAAACGTTGTGCATATAAAGAACTCAATTAGACTAGTTTCCATAAAAAAGATAAAGAAATTTTGAACAAATTTTCTTTGAGATGTTAAGCTATCAAAAAAAATCATGTTGTATAACACTATCCATAGCAAGTTTCTATAGCTTGAAAGTCTAATATCTCGAAGAGACTTCGTTCAAAACTTCTGAATTTTTATTATGAAAACTAGTCTAATTGAGTTTTGTATATGCACAAAGTTTCAGATCAAAATTTGAAAGTAAGAGTTTTCCGAAAATCTCAGATCTCTAGAAAATAAACATATTAAAAATTCGATAGCTGAATCAAATATTCCTAGGAATCTACATCCTTTTACGGTTTTTATCAGAATATTATAGGTAAAACCATTGATATTGGAAGGAAGATTTGATGAGGTTCTCTCGTAAGTTCAATATTTTGACTGAAAATTTTGAAATATATAGGCGAAGCTAATTTTTGGACAATGAATTCAAATTTACAACCCTTTTTACAATAAAATGAGAAGTTCGCTAGTTCTGTGCATCATTTATAGACCTATATCGGAGTCAGTTTTAGGAGTCATCGAAGCTCTCTAAATTCTCTACGCATAAATTAGATTCAATATTACAGGTTTTTTTTGAATTTTGAGTTTTATTCTTTGATCTTCATTGTACAAAGTAATGTATGCTAGAGGCTAGATTCACGTCTCCTCAGGGCTTTACAAAGACAGGAAAAAGTCTGAGTCAAGGTTAATGTCAACATGTTCTCATGAGTGTAGGTGTTAAAGAGATATCAATCGAATTCTGAGAACATATCGGTTTGTACAGTACATATCAAAGAATAAAACTTATAATCCTCTTGTGTTAAATTTGATTAATTATTGAGACATTTAGTTGACTCTAATACAGGTCTATAGTATCATTTTACTATAGAGAAATCTACGGTGTCAAAACCTATATCCTATGTTTGGACGAAAAAAAAACAACACAGAAAATGACTTAAAACCTACTTATGTGATCGTTGTAGATTTTAATACCGTATGTCTCTCTGTAATGAAATGATGTTCAGAACTAATATTCATTTCAAAAAAGAGAAGCCGTGAGTGTTTTTTTTGAATAACTTTTTATAGAAACAAAATAGAGGCCTGCGATTTTCACCGTTGGAAAGTGAAGATGAAAATGCATTGAAGCATGTATTACTGAATTTTTCTAATATGTTTTATGAAGAATTCTCAATCACATTATCGTAAAAAAGGAACAGAAAGGTCGGACATTAAAAAAAGAAGAGAAAAGGTGATTTTTCCACACGATTTCTCGATAAAATAGGGTTAGAATTTTGCATAGAATATCCATAACTCCCGAAAGATTAAGACTGAACATCTGGCACTTGTGTAATATTTAGATCTTTCATTGGCGGTTTTAATGCATTCTTAAAATTCAAAACACTCATGCTGGTGATCGAACGTGATACAATGGTTTCTAAAAAGTTCGATTGGAAACCCTCAAAGAACTTATCAGAATAATCTGTAATATATGATTCGATGCATCTTGGGTTTCTCTTTTCAATAGTGAAAATCGCAAGTCTCCATCGTATTTCTATCAAAATTTATTTTGAAAAAACCACTCACGGCTTCTCTTTTTTTGAAATAAATATTAGCGAACACATGTCATTTTGCCGTAAAAAGTATCATCTATTCGAATCCGTTGTCGAAAAATTATTTTCGTCTTTATTACAAATTTTGTCAATGCTTCAATGAACATTGATTCAGTGTAGTCAGTAGACTTACTGGCAGTTTTTTTTTGTCCTTGAAACTGTCCAACTCAAATAGATAGTCCTATAATTTTGATCAGAATTGTATGAAAAAACAAACATTACACAAACCTTATACATATTTTTTTTTCGATCAATAATTGTCATTGTTTTATGTGGTGTCCATCGTCCAATATCACCTGTATGTAACCAACCTTTATCATCAATAACTTCACGTGTTTTAGTTTCATCTTTTAAATAACCACTAAATACAGCTTTACTTTTTATACATATTTCTCCAACATTATCTTTAGCATAATAATCTTTTTCTGGTACATCAATTAATTTAATATGATTAAATATTGTTGGAATACCTGTTTCACCTGATTCCATATCATTTAATGTTTGCCAACAACCAATAACACATTCTGTTTGTCCATATGCTTCAATAAGAGAACAAGAAAATGCTGCACGAGTAAATCGACCAACTTCAGCGGATAATGGTGCACTTGTTGAAACAACACGTCGAACTTGTCCACCAAATTGTTGACGAATTTTATTAAATAAAATTTTATCCCATAATGTATTTTTTGAAAAATCTCCACATTTCATTAATGCTAATTTATTATTAATAGCTAAACGAAATAAAATTCGACCAAATAAACCTTTTTTAAGAATTTCTGATCGAACTTTATCATATAATCTATTAAGTAAACGTGGTACCATTGAAAGTAATGTTGGACGAAAATCACGAAAATCATCTAATAATTTATCAACTTTACCTTGCCAAAATCCAACTTCTCCACCTATAAAAAAAAAAAAGAATTTCTGAAAAAAATATTTTTGTTGATATACACCTAAATAAGTTATTGCAACAACTGTTCCACAACCAAACATATGTGCCATTGGTAAAAAATTTAAAGCACGTGGAACTTCATTAATTGCTAATGAATCTAAATCAATAGCTGTAGCACAACCAAACATTGCCGTTATAAAATTTTCATGTGTAATTATACAACCTATTAATTTTAAAATATTTTATTTAATATTAAAGTTTTTTTCTTTTTTTTACCTTTTGGTTCTCCTGTACTTCCACTTGTATACATAATTAAAGCAATATCATTAATTTTTGGTGGTGTAAAATCAATTAAATTATTTCGACCTAATTCTCTTAATTTGTCATATGTTAAAAGTTTAAGATTTTTTTCTTCGGCTGCTTTTAATAATTCTAATGTTGGTTCAATAAATGAAATTATTATTTTTAATACTAATGTATCATCTTTCCATTCAATTAAATGTTTTACACGTGTTAAATCATCAGCAAATATTATTTCAATTTGAGCATGTCTTATTATATATCGAACACCATCTTGACCAAGTGAATCATATATACCAATTGGTACTAATGAAAATGGCCAACAAGAATATAAAGTTAATGCATAATTAATTGAAGCTGAACCATATATACCAACAAATGTTTTATTTGATATTTCGAGACCAAGACTAGCTATACCACTACCAGTTTCTTTTGTTATTTGAAACACTTGTCTATTTAAACAAAAAATAGAAATATTTCTATTTATTTATTTAATAATAGAGAAAGATTTGTCGTTATTTTTAAATATATGATTATTCGTTTAAAACTATAGTCTTTAGTTTCAATTGAAACAACTTTTTTCTCATTGTTTCGATTCTCTGCATGAGATGAGTTAATATATATTTTTTATCTAATACTTTTCAAAAAGAATTATCTTACTTATGAGTATAAGATTGAAATGGTTCACTAGATGATTTTCTATATGAAAATTGTGGTCGATCACCACCAGCTTTTAAACCATGTAGAAGAACATCATATAATGTTTGTACACCAAGTGAACTAAAATCTTGAAGTTTACCAGTACAATCTGGATGAGCATAAACATGTTCTTTTGTATCTATTTCAACAGCGCCTTTTGATTTAATTGGTTTTTTAAAAATAATTTTAAAAATTTTTGTATAAGAATTGACTAATAAACTAATGATTATAACCAAACCGGTTATTATAGCTGTAACCATACACGATGTCATACGTACTATTATAAACAAAGAAAAACAGTTAATACATATGCATATGTACATATATATATATCTATAAATTTAAATGCTTTACAGTCACCTGTTGATAATCACTTGACACAATTCTATCTTCTTGGAATTTGTTATTATTAGTGTTAGAATAACTACTAAGAAAAGTGTTTTTCTTATGTATATTAATGTATGTCCGATGAATGACGAATTTCAAAAGTAAGTGATACATGTTTTTCTCTTCTTCTTCTTCTTTCTTCTTCTCTCGTTTTATTCTATGTAGTTTACTTAATATAGTTTTCTTTTACAAAAGACACGCTACAATCGATTATTCATATTAGTAATAAATTTACAATATAATATTTTATCACATAGGAAATATATATTGAATATTTAACACAATATAGATTCACGCATTTTTTTCTCCTACTTAAATATTATTATAATATTAAAAACAAAAAGAGTTTTCTCTCCTTTTAACTTGTAAGATTAGAAGAAAAAGAAAAAAAGTAGACTATTAGCACGAATTTTCTCTTGTCGACAGAATGACCTATTTTTATTACGCAAGAACATTTTGTAGACATATACAACTAACCCAATATTTGCTTATGCAACAATCATTAGAAAGAAAAATGACAAAAAAATTCTTTAAAATCATTACTACGTCATATATATTTATGACAATTCGCTACATTCTTATGCAATAAAAAGGAAGGTTTATTTTTTTTTTAAAAAAAAGAAGAAATGAATACTCTGAATCATCATGATCAATTTGTCACCATAGAATTGATTATTAGAACAAGAGAAAGAAAAAGAACATATTTTTTTCGAATTAATTATTATTCAATATCTCTAGGAAGTTAATCATAGAAATACAAAAATTTAATAGATATTCTTTCGTTGTCATTGTTAGTTAATTTCATGTGTCCAGGGAAACAATGTAAAAACTAGAATAATAGCGAAACAGAAAAAGAAAGTGTTACTAAGGAAGTGAATGTATGCGTGACAATACTGATTACTCACGTAGTTCTTTTTTTTGTCTACTATTAGTAGCAACACAACACAACTGAATAAAATACTCATGAGATATGTTCAAATCTAATACTTGAGTTCAAGGTAATATTTTTATGTATTTCATCATAAAATACTTCTATATGCATTTATTAGAATTGATCTAACTCAAGTAATCAATAAAATTTATATTATTTAACTCTTTTTCAAAGTATTATTTCTCAAAATTCATTAATAATCAAAAGAGAAAAATAAAATTATTCAATGTTTTGTTATATATTATTGTCTCTTTACTAGCTTATTTGTTTCTTTTTTTTTCATTAAATAAGCTTTTCTTAACCAGCTCTATGATTTTCTTGAAATCGACGTCGTTGTATTTCAAACCATTGTAAATAAGCTGTATTCTGAATTAGAGAAATACCTGTAAACATATTAGGATGTATGATATCTAGAAATGAATATTTATCTATTTAGATTTTTTATATATTTTTATGTTAAATATGATTCAACTTACAAAATAGATAAGCATAAATAAAAGAAAATATTATGATAATAATATTAAGTAATATTAAATAATATTCATCATCTGTTAAATTAGGTAAAAAATATCGTAAAGGTAATGAAAATAGATAAAATCCATTCAATAGATAATCACCAATTGAATAAGCATAGAAACTTATAATTGGAATATATTTTTCTATAATAATTAATATAAAATAAATTAGAAAAACTAATAAAATAAATATTATATATGTCATAAATGCAATTAAAAAATATTGTCGAATAGATTTCAACAATCGTATCATTATAAAAATCAAAATAAATCAATTGTATACGACGAAGAAATTACAAAACAACAGAACAAATAACCATACACAATTAATTAAATAAAAAACAAAACATAGATCGAAATATGAAAAAACAAACAAACAAAGATAAATAGTCAAGGCAACCAATTTATTAAATCACATTTTCATATATAGTCTTAAACAAAAGTAACTGCATCTCATACAGTGCTACTATTCTTAATCACATTGAGTTGATATTTTGGATAGATACATACAATAATAAACTCTGATCGAAAACAACAATCCGCTCTTCATCGATTTACATGCGCTGAAGTCACGATGCACACATAGTCTTTCTTGATTATGTGGAATTTCGGCAGCTAAACTTTTGGTAATTTGTGCAATTTCCGCCGGAATCTCAACAACCAAAAAAAAAAATCAGTTTGTCGAAATTCCGGTTTACCAATGAGATACAGTGGAATGAAGAAAGAATATCGATAAAACTTTATAATTTCAACAATTTGTTCAATTTCCAGCTGGAATTCTAACAATCTTTTTGTTATCAAAAAGTCCAGTGGAAATTGGACAAAAATTAAGGTAGCGAAATTCCAGTCTACCTTCTTTCTCATGTAAAAAAAAACATATTCAGCGAAAATATACATTCAAAAAAAACTTTTTTTTTTGTTTGCCATTTTGCTATTCTACGAGCTACTACTACGTTTTTTTTTCTAGCTCTAACAGCAGTCCCATATGTCTACTTTATTATCACTAAAATCCTTGACACATAGTTAAGATCTTAGTAATTATTACACTCTGAGATAGTATACATATTTTGTAGTGTTAATTCAACTTCATTCAGAACTGCAACGATAAAACTTATAGACTAGATTCGAATATATTCTTTATGAGAAGATAATATTTTAATATGATTTCTAGTGAAATTTGGACTAGAAATTATTTCTACATTGAACTTTCGAATGACAAGTTGGATAAAAATATTTATGGAATCATTATTGAGATAAGGTGGCCATAAGAGAAAGATAATGTCTGACTCATAACTTCAATATACAAGAACCATTCGAGATAAGTTAGTGCTTGTAATCAGAGTTTATTTTCTCATGTATGTACCCAAAATATCAACTCAATGTTATAAAGAATAGTAATAGATAGTTACATTTATGCAGGACTGTAGAAGATATAAATTTCAGAAATATTGATTTAATTTTGAAAAATTTTTTCTTCAATACTATAAAGGAAAAATTCGGTGAGAAACAGTGAAGACTTGGAAGCTTTAAGTCCGCTGTTTGTCTCTCGAAAACAAAAAATTTTGAATTATTTATATAAAATCATGTATCTGTGATCTATTAAAAATCTCTTAAAATAAATGATGAAATACCTTATAAAATAATATTATTGTTCTATTTACAAGCTATGTTATGCTCAGTATGACATATATATATATGTGGCGCAGTTCTTGTCATTATTGATGATTGGATTTATAATGCATTTCTCTATACTATCCAAGCTAATATAAACGATACATCTTGTATGTTTGATTATTTCTCAATATTATATTGTCGTTTCTGACCTTACGTTTCTACTATAAATATATCGTTGATTACTTATTCTGAAAGTTTCAGCCTTACAGCAAAAAAGAATTCATTAAGAAGAAATATAAATATGACGCATGTAGCTTTCTTGCTGAATTTTTTTTCCATAATATTAATTTTTTGACAATTAGACTTTTTCCGGAATTTAGTCTCACTCTTACAACCTTTTTTCTTTTTTCTATAAACTTCTTCATAAAATACTTCAAAGAATAAAAAGATTCATTCAATAAAAATTATTTTTCAATAAACTTTTATTCTATAAGACTAAAACTTTTAAAATAAATTAAATCATTACAAATATATCTATAGTATAAATATAAACAAATAAGTCAAAAGAAAATGAAAAAAAAAGGTATATCCTTCATTATGACCTTGAAGATATAAAAATAGACTCTTTTTCTTTTTTTTTTTGTCTAAATAATACATTTGAATGACATTTTTAATTAAATCAATAATTTGAAAGACATATATCCTACACACAAAAAAAAGAAAAATAGTTCGAATGCGTATGTTATTACAGAAAAAATATCGATCTAAAAGATACTTTGGAATACGTTTCCATTGTTCGCCAATAATATCAAGTCCTTGAAAATCTAACATTTTCTAAGATTGTAGTCCTCTTTTCTGGATTGGACTAGGAATGCACCATTCCTGATTTTGCATAGAAATGATCGCGTATTTTTGGTATGTAAAACCACCGATTCCGACTAATTCTTCAAGAGAAACATAGTCTGTTTTTTTTTCGTTCTCTCTAATACTATTATCGTATTTTATCCAATACGATTATAGAATCAAAGAGAGCGTTTAAAATATACTAAATTCCACTCGAAGAATGAATAGTTTAAATTATCATAAATATACAATTGTTTGTATAATAAAAAAGAAATCAAGAATAAAATGAATCTCTCGATTGAATCAAAAAATAATTCTAATATTGCTTATCAATACAAATTAGACTTTAAGTAGGAATATCAACATATAACAATTAAAAGCTTAGAACAATGCCATTCATTTTTATACATAAATATATTTAATTTTATCGTTAAAAACAAAATTATATACATAATAAACTTAAAAGAAAAATATAGAATATAATCTTCAACAAATGTCTGTGAGTTCTTAAATTGAAACTGCATTGTATCGCTGTTTATAACAAGTAATCAAAGTCAGTAGACAAGAAAAGAAAAGCTTGTTGTAATAAAATTTAAAATAAAAATAATCGTTTTTTGTTATTTATTTAATAGATATTAATTTGTTCAAGTGCTTTAACAGCTTCAACGGGTAAATCTTGACCAAGTTCTTTATAAAGTGATTGTAATACTTGTAATTCTTTCATTAATGAATCGACACGTTCGTTTAATGTACGATTTTCTTCAGCCAATTTATTCATACGAATTTCTGTTTGTTTTTGTTTTTGTTTTGCTTTTAATCGACTATTTTTAACTGATTCATTATTTTTTATACGTTGATGATGATATTCATCGGAATATTTTACAACTTTTTTATTTCCAAATCGTGCTAATTTACATTTGGAAATATCATCTTTTTTTGCTTCAGTTGAATTCATATCATTCGATGGGTTAAAAATATATATATATATGAAGAACAATTTCTTTTATGTCAAAAAAAAAAAAAAAAAACAACAATAAGAAAAAATAAAAATTCTATTGGATAATATATTTATCCAATAAATATTTTTTCAATTACCGACACCAATAACTACAGATGACTCACATAACCAATGATGAATTTATTTATTTATTTATTTTTTTGCCATTTTAAATTAAATTAATAAGAACTCAGAATAATATGAATTTAATTTCATATTCATTCATTCTGTATTTTTCATTGGTTTGAAAAACAGGATTTTGTGTTTTATAGGTTTTCTATATTAGTTTTATAAGTTTTGTTTAGCTGGTATTTTACTGCATTTTATTGTGTAGTATGATGATATTAAAGATTGTGTTTCCCATTATAAAAAAAAGTGTTCTTCCATTATCTGATATTATACAATATTAGAAGATGTGATGGTTTTGTGATTGTAGAGAATACTACCTTTAATATTACCATCTATTTACTGTGAAGCATCTGCTAAATGAATATCAATTTTAACAATAAGAAAACAAACTTCATTTTGTTTACGATGCGTATGATTCATTCTCTTGAATCAACGAGGACGAGATGATTACTAATTCACTAAATATGAATATGAATGATTCACTGGGTTTTTTTCCCATTAATTGTATTAATTATTAACATATATCAACAAATATTTTGATTTGAACTTTTTATTGACAAACAAAACAAGAAAAGAATTCAACTTTATGAATCAACATCAAAATAGTGTTAGTTTATATGTATATTTTATTAATTATATTTAAAATAAACGTTTGAACAGAACAATCAAGCAACAAAATAAAATGTAATTTCAAATTAACTGCTCATCTCTCTTCTTATTTAACAATAAAAACATTTTTTTTTAACAACATGCTAGTAGCACGTTGAGATATATATATATATATAGATATATATACATATTTAATCCATGATTATATTTGAAATCAAGAAAACTAATTCTAAACCTGATTGCATTCGCTTTTTTTTTTAGAAAAAGACGATTGAACACGAGTAATTAATCCCAGAATTTAATTAGTTATTGTTCACGGTGCAATAGTTCGTTTCAATGTTTGACCACTTTCCATTGTTGAATCTGGTTTAAGTCCTTTGTAAAGTGATCGTAATACTTGTATTTCATTCATTAATAAATCTACACGATCATTTAACATGCGATTTTCTTCTGTTAATTTATTCATTTGTACTTCACTTGTTTTTTGTTTTTCTTTGGTTTTCATTCGACTTTTTTTAACTGCTTCATTATTTTTTACACGTCGAGTATGATATTCGTCTGAGTATTTAATAACTTGTTTATTTCCAAAGCGTGCTACTTTACCAGCTGGACCACTTTTTTTCACTGTACGTTGAATAACATTATCATGTTCACTATAGTCAGATTGTGGTGAACTAACTGAAGAAATTGTTGTGTCATCATGTGATGATTCAAATGGTAATGATGAAGATATTTCCTGTGCAGGATATTGTTCCATAGGAACATTAGTAAGTTCTTGAATTGTCATTGTTGGATCGAAATCGAGGAGTTGATCAAATGTTATAGAATCGTCGGGTATATTTTCAAATAAGTCACTGTCAAAGTCAAGATCAGGTATAGGTGTCGTTACGGTAGTATTATCAAGAATTTGTTGAATAAATGAGAAATCGCCGAAAGGTGGTAGATCTAATGATGGTTCAAGATTTGTGTAAGTCGGCGATGCCAAGGGAGTAGATTCGCTATTAAAGACACTTATAAGTGACCCGTCGGAGCTGTGTACCTGAAGTGAAGATGAGAGTTTTAATTGATTTTTTATATTCATTATAGCTTCATTATATGCTGCCGCTGAGAGTTTTATATTATCTGTTTGATTCTTAAAGTTCTCTTCCTTCTCTATTATATCTGTAGGTTCATATTTAATAAATGGATCATAATGATCATCCTTACCAAATCTGAAGGTGCAGCTGATTTCGTCGGGTATTGCAGCGAATCTATCGCTTCCTGGCTGAACAGTGATTGTGGAATACTTAGTGTTGTACATGTTGTTTGTGTTGAATCGTCAAAGAATGAGAATGGTGAATAAGCCGTTATAACTTTTTTCTCTTGTTCTTTTGTATTCGACAGGGTTAATGTCGCTTGATAAATACGGTCTTGTGTACAGATATGAACTTTCACCGTTTTAGTTGTTGAAAAATTGGTCGAAGACAACTTTTTGAATGTTGGTTGCTGTGTGTGAGTAAGTGAGTGTACGTCGATAGAAGTGGTCGTAATGTTGAAATTTATTCGCTTTTTATAGGGGCGTTCTTTTTTCTACGTTTCTCTATTTTTTTCTCGTTTTTTTTGTAAGTTTCGTAATTACAGATATTGAAATTGCACCATAGACTGTAATCGTGAGTCATGTTTCTCTTTCTTTCTCTCCTTGTTTTTTTTCCAAGCTTCTCTTTTTCGCCATTTCTCGTTCACTTAGAAGAGGAGAAAGGAAGAAGAAAGAAAGATCTAGACAGTAAATAGACAGAGAAAAACAACCAACGTATTGTTAACGACATGAGTCATGAAAAAAAAATACGAAAGAAAAAACCCTACTAATAAAACAATGTTATGATGCGTGAATGTTAGACTTGTGTTCGTAGCTACGATGTGTATTAATGACGTGTAATGTAGAATTTATCTCAGCTTACGTGGCATGACTATGAATCAAGATACATAAACATATATTTAAATGTAAAAGAAAATTAAAAATATATAGTTATATTAAAATTAATGC
The DNA here is from genome assembly GCA_905250125.1 of Rotaria sordida. Lineage (NCBI taxonomy): Eukaryota > Metazoa > Rotifera > Eurotatoria > Philodinida > Philodinidae > Rotaria > Rotaria sordida. Next base: position 52,923 of record CAJNOL010000140.1, read on the forward strand.
ATAAAATGAAGGAATAATTTTTTCTAGTGTATATATATATATATGTAAATTGTTAAAAAAAAGGTATTGCATGAGAGAAATGACGTAGTTATGTTGTTCTTACACAATTACATGATTTTTTTACACAATCAAGAAAAGATAAACATATGTTTTTAGTTCTCGTATTTTCTTGATTTATATAATTTAAATTTTGATACGATGGAAAAAAAAATACCTTGAATTTTAATTTAAATTATATGAATAAATTGAAAATGAAAATTAATGAATCAATGAAATAGAACGGTAATTATTCATTTAATGAAAATTCAATAGGTAAATAATACACACAAAACAAAAAATAATTTTTTTTAAAAATTTTATCAATCAATGATATTAAACTAATTTTTATTCATTGGTTTGAACAATTAAGATCATTGTAAAGAATAATCAGAGCAATTTTTTATTAAGTAAACTTTTTAGAAGCAATTTTGTTTCTTATCACAATATGATTTTGAAATACATCACCACGAATAATGAATATCTTAAGAGTATTATTCAGTTTTATATTAAACGATAAAATCAATTCATAAAATTATATCTTTTTAGTTAAGATAGCAATATGATCCATCTTAGGCTATTTTTCAATCTTATTATAAAAACATCATCGACTTTTAATACTATTCAATGAACACATCAATATAATAAATATGTTTTTAATATAGTATTGTTGTATTCTATTTAATTTATATTGTTACCATTTTTTGTATTATGAACTATTCAAACAGTTAACTGATATTTTCAAGATAGAGTTTTTTTTTTTATCACATCGTTCATGTATGTGCGGTTATTTCAGTGTTTTATCCAGTATAGGAGCGGTGCCCCTATGAAAATTAGATCAGCTCTATTGGATTTTGTGGCTATTGTACCAAATTCTGTGTGTCTTGACTTTCGAAAATTGGTGGTTGTCCTACCGGAGTTCTAAGTCGCTCCTTCGGACGAGAAGATCTAGATAAAACATTAGGTTGTATATATCATGTGCATATCCATTGTATGCAAAACTTAATTCTCATGACGATGCACATCTTTTTTTTTCTTTATATATAATCCTTAGACAAACTTTATACAATGAAATTGATATTATGTGAATGTGCATATTTTAATATCATACTGTTTTGGTTATTTTCTTGGTTTCGTTTTGGATTTATGTAATTTATTTTGTTAAGAAATTTGTACAGATGAGTAGATTTTTTACATTAATATTTTTATTTATAGTTGTAATAATTACATTTATTGTCAATATTGATATTATTAAATTTAAATTGAAGTTATTATTATGTACAGGAATATTTATTATTCGATCATAATGAATAAAATAAATTCATTTGTTGATATTTTTCTTCGGAAATTCAAAAAAAAGGAAAAAATAAAACTAATAACTAAATTGAATCTTTTTTCAATTCTAATAAATCGAAATTCTTTTTATATTTTTGAGGATTACAATGATTTGATACTAGTAAACATTATTCCTTTTTCATCAAAAGAAAATGACTTTGCATATTCGATTATATGATAACGAGTATTTTAGTTGATAACATAATACTTTTTTTTTTTTCATTTACTATTTCATCATCTCAATGATCAAATCTGACTCATCAAAGTTAATGATAAATATTTGCTTTGTCACTATTCCTGGTAGTCGAATTCAGAATATTGTAGATAAGTCTCTTCTGAAGTTTGTTCAGTAAAAGTGAAAAATTTTCCATTATTTTTACTAGTTAAGGTCAATGTAACCTGTGAGAGATGGTTACCTTTGGACTCATAATAAAATTCTAATTTTCTGCACATTATGATGCAATGAATGATGCAAGCTAAAGAATACTGCTAAAACGATGCAGATTAAATGTCAATGATGTACAATTAAAATTCATTTTTATATATTCATTTGAAAGGATACAATATCTTATTTCGCATTGACTCATGCTGGATAATTTAATTTATTAGGAAAAGTATATAGAAATGAAATGTTTATCTTTAGGGTTAGGTTAGGTCACGTCCCTTATCTTATTATTGTTAACCATTAGCTAATGCTTAATTGAGTAACTTGAATATTATCATTGATGAATTTTCTCATATTAATGAGTTTTTATTTCTGTAAAATTATTCTCATAATCATATCAGTTGAATTTCTTGGAAATAGGATCTTATAATGTCATATTATCTCCGCTTATTCATTTGATATCATGAATACAAAAAAACCATGTGAATCGAAGAGAGAATGTTGTTCTATTTTTATCGTCATCAATTAATCGAAATATGTCTTGGATTTACATCTCGACCGTAATGAATGAGAGTTGAGGAGATTTATTTTTTTTACAAGGAACTATTAAGTTTTTTCATGACATATAAGAGGCTTTAAATGTACTTAAACTGAATTATCATTTAGAAGAATCAGCTATCGTTTTTACATGCATTTCTTTGATTTAACAGTACGATAAATACCAGAATCTATTGAAAAATCTCAAGAAAATAGTAACTATTGAAAAATTCAAATAAGATTTGATTTGATGGTTTTAATCAATTGTTGTTTCCAACAACCAACAGAAGCAAATCAAAACATATTTCACGAACTTGAATCAACAAATACAAATCTAATGCTGTAAAATACTATTCGAAATCATTATCATAAGGTATTTTTGATTGTTTTTCCCATGATGGCAAGTATCTAACTCCAATCCAAATAGTGCTTTCAATAGTCAATAAAATTTTCTATCAAATGCACTATATTCAAGGTCTCATAGTTGAACTACGTGCGAAAGTTTTCTGAAAAAACTTATCACGGTACTGTTTAGATCACAGAAAATGTTGTGAGAACTCGTTTCTAATAGTAATGTCTATAAAAGAGCACCAAAATTCTAAACACTGTAAGGAGTCACTGCGTTTTTTACGAGCTTCTCTTACAGTGTTACCAGCATTACAAAAAGTACATTTCTGCCATTTTCAGGATAAATTTTTCCTTTTTGGCCTGTTTTGTTATACTTGTAACTTTGTAATTTGAGATCGTACAACACGCAGCGACCTCTCACATTGTTCAGAATTTTGTGATCTTTCAAACGATAATGTTAGCAGCGAACTCTCACAATGTCTTATAAAATCTGAAAACTTTCACATGTAGTTCAACTATGATACATTGAATATATTGTATCTGATAGAAAACTTTAATGGTTATCGAAATCACCACTATTTGGTTTTGAGTTAGGTATTCAACATTATAACAAAAAAATTCGAAATATTTTGTTTCTGATAATTTTGAGCAATACTCTATGTTTCAATATAAAATTATGTTTTTAAATATATATAAAGCTTTGACGTCATTCTTTTCTTCATTCAAATGATTTATTTGTTTTTGAAGAACTATGATAATTGAAAACAACAATAGAAACAAGAAAAAAGAAAGAAAGACAAACAATGACATTGCCCTTGTTATCATGGCTTTAAGTAGATTTCTTTTCAATTGGATGATATGTTTAAATGCTGTCTGACAATTGTATCATCGATGCGTGATCTAATCAGATATTGTACTAGTCAACGATCTTGGCATTGTTCTTTCCAGATTCTTGAGTTACTTTGTTATCAGACAAGATTCTTTTACCATTCCTTTTATACATGATTCTTGTCTGGAAAAAACTAATCTTGACTTTTTTGGTAAGATTCTTGTATTCTTGAGTTTCTTGCTTGTTTCTTTTTACTTATATTTCTTATGAGATTTCCTTTTTTTTCTGTCTTGAATTTTATATGTTGATTAGAAAAAATAATAAATAATACAAACAACTAATCTACATAAAAATAAAAAACAAAAAATTTAATTAATATATATGTTGTTTACACTAAAAATATCTAATTATTATTACAATTCGTTTTCTTTATATTTATCATTTGGAATTGATAATAATTGACATGTCGCTAGGCCATAATTTTAATTACATTGTTTTCCGAAAACTCTAAAATCAACTACAATATGACTCATTAATATATATTGATGAATCCATTGTTACTATCAAATAATTTCACTTACCTAATATTGACATACAAATCAAACATTGTTTGACAAGAATGTTTATTGTTCGTTTAGGTGAATACAACAACTATTATATATCACTATTTGAAAATGAATATATTCTACAAATGTTGATACATACATATGACAATGCCCAATCTGACTGAGTGACCCAATTTGCTTTTTTCCTATTATCAATCAAAAAACCTTATCATGTTTGGGTCAAATTATTACCCACATTGCTAAAGTACTAAATTTAAAATATTAGCTGTTGATGGCTGTCTTACTTGAAATTAATGAGCCCCTTAAAAACAACAGGACAAGATTTCAGTGACTGAATAATTTCATATATGACAGCCATCAATAGCTAATATTTTATATTTAGTAGTTTAGCGATGAAAGTGATAATCTGGCCCGAACATGATTAGGTTTTTAGCCCATAATAGGAAGAAAGTAAATTGGGTCACTAGGTCAGACTAGGTATTCCCATAGATGAACACAGACATCACGTGACTTGTCTTGAAGATCAAAGAAGAGTTTTTTTATTTCTTTTCTATGAAAAGAATCTTGACTGATCGATTGAGAAAAATAAGAATCTGACCAGAATAGATCTAAGAACGTCGATTAGTATGTCAATGAGTATTTTGTTCTTTATAAATGTCAATGATCTTTCTTTATAATAACTAGAACATATAAATATCCAGAGGCTTAATAATAAAAATGATTATTTATACTTACATTATTTCAATTTGACTTTATCTATCTAATTTAAATATATTTATTTGTAGAATTCAATTTTTTTTTTTTTTGAATCAATTATTATTTAAAATCATTATAAGCAAAAACAAAAAATCATTTCAATAAATCAATATTATTATTATTCATTTTTATTTTCTAACTGATTAATATATAAAAATAGATTTGATTTGTAAAATAATTGACGTAACTAATAAATGTTAATACATAATTGTCTATATGTGTGCAATCATGGCATTTCAAGTGATTGTTATTGAAAAGATGTGACACCTGTCAATTCATATACATTTATTCGTGAAAATAATATTACTAAGTGTTTATATCAACAATAGATATGTTGTTTCTTCGTCATATCAAATTATAGAACAACAAGCATCATCTTATATATAAAAAAAAAGAAAAAGGAAAAGGTCTCAATAAATCCACCTCTATTCAATCATAGCTTTAAATGTCTTTGATAGCAACACATTATTGTACAATAACAAGTCATCATTTACAAGGTCTACCATCATCTCTGTATTTTTTAAGACAACATCAATTGACGATGATATGCATTCCAGAAAACATTAATAGTAAAATAAACGATAAAGATGATTATAATAAACTAAGGAAAAGGAAATATTCCATATGTGTAATATGATAGATCGAAAAATAGTTGAAAGCTATTAACAGAAAAAAAATCTTATATATGAATAAGAATCGTCTATTTCGACCTTGATTATTGCTTAATATGATTGTTAGATGATATTATTCTTATTTTATGTCCTTGTTGATAAAAAATACTATTGAGAGATTTAGAAAGAAAGAAAAAAAAAAAATCTACAAAGACAATGTCAAAATTAGTTTATACTTATTCAAAGATAGACTAATCATTGAATTCAATGTCAAACAAAGCATAAATTTTTCGTTCCACATCAGTAATGTCACATATTTTCTTTTATATATATATCTGATTGAATATTCTGCTTTATCAATACTATGATAATATATTGCAGAGAAGAAAAAAAAAACAATCAAAAGAAGAAAAAAAATTCTGCACGTACGAACATCAATAAAATATTGCCATCGAATCATTCGATTTCAGCTCGCGTCAGAAAGATCGGAAAAGAGATTTCTCTTTTTTTTATCATGAAATGCATTTAAGACGAATACAAAATAATCATCCAAAGGTCTGATTTGATAGATGAAGTGATGCGAATGTCACTTATTATTATTCTTATGCTTTCTTTTTATTTTTTTTTATTTTTTTTTCTAAGTATGTCTCATATTAATAACAAATTGCTATTTTGTCAATCAAGACGGTTCAGATGTCAACTTCTCTTCTGATTACAGATGTGCGTGTTTATGAATTTTTTTTACTCGTATCTTTCAATATATCAACAAATACATCATTCATTTTTGTTACCAAATACTAAATACAAGTAAAACATCTATTTTTATGTTTATAAAAACAAAAAAAAATGACGTATTTTTCTAAATAGCATGTGATTTTTTTTTGAATCAAACCATATGTGCATCATCACTCACATATGCTGTAGGTTATATAAATGACTTCGATGTGTGTATATATATAGATATATTGTTACTTGATTTTGTTTTTGCGATTTCTTTCTCTTTTTTTTATTTTCTTAATAATGAATAAACTATTAGAATCATCGTCATGATTGAGTCAGTCAGGAGCACTCGAACTATTCTTTTAGTTTCTCAAGTATCAAGAACGATGCAACGTCTATGATCTGAAGCAGTTCGTTAGACTGAATAATGCAGTTTCTTTTACTATTACTTTCTCCTGTTACTATCAAATAGACATTAAATTGTTGCTCTTTTTTTCTTTCTTATTGCCGTATTCTGGCGCATTTTATCAACGATTATTTGATTATCATCTCCTTACGATTGATGGCATACATGCAAGATGATTGCTGCTTATATGAATAAAAAAAAAACTAATACCAGTGACTGTATGATGGTATTCGCCCTTATGAGACAAATCGGAGTATAAAGAGATATCTTAACGAGCATTCCTTCTTCATATATAACGACAGCGAGATCGAGATCAATACCATACTTCTACAATAGTCAATGTCAACAAAATATTAAATGCAATTACGAATAATCCAGTGAATAACCCTGACTGAGAAAGTATGTTTACATATCGATCTTATAAAGTGTTGTTCTGTTTCGACATTTTCTGCTTTTCTCTCAAACGTAAATGATTCTCTTTATTAAAGAATCTACTGTGATCAACATATAAATATGTTAATCGCAGCGGAATTGAGATCTCAAAAAAAAATTCTGTAAGCGACAGAAAAAAACAACATCAATCGTGTTAAATATAGATGACTGACGACAAACGATAGAGATAAAGATATTACTTCATTGAAGTGCGCTAATCGGCATAAACATATATATATATATATATATATATACTGTTGATGAACATACAACCGCCGACATACTTATTTCCGACAATAAATGACCTACTTTCCTCGATTTCGAAAATAACACTAAAGGTTAATATTTAGACTAGTTTTTTTTTTGACCGTAGACATACTAGTGATTTAAATATGTATTGCGTGTTACTAAAATAATATCCTGACACCATCTCCTTCACTTAATCTCTAGCTTTCGTCATATTCCCCAATGGTTGTAATTCCAAATTACAAATCCACCATAGTATTTCATGGCAGGCACGATCTATTTAATTCCATGGATATTTTTCATTCTGCTTTCTATTTCTTTTTCTGTGCTATTGAATTTTTTTCAAGATATAAAATAAATTTAATAATTTTTCTTCTTATATTCTTGTCTGTTTCATATAATCTCAATGAGTTGATTATAAATATTAAAGATTATCATCAATTATTAGTAATCGACGCAAATAGATATATATATATATATATATAATGACTCAAAAAAGAAAAGCATAGTAGATGTTTTCTTTCAAAAATTTCTTTTTTTTTCTTGCATTATTTAGTTTAGCCAATATGTTATTTATTTAGAATAAAGAAAAAAAAAAAAAAGAAAAGTTTCTGATGCGAAAAAGAGTATGTCTCCGCTATCATCTCTTTTTTTGTTCTTCTTATTTTCTTAATAAATCACTCTCGCTGAATGTAAGTAGATACATATTGATCTTGAACGTTGTCTCTCGTTTTATCTATTTTTGTGTTTCTTTTATGTATGTATGTTCCTCTCTAACATAAATCATTATTGGCACTAGCCTAATGAAGAAAGTGAAAAAAAAATAGGCAGTTGAGAGATGTTTCCTTGTTAGCTACAGGAAATTTCTTCTTTAGCTTAGAATTTGTTATTTTCTTTAGCAAAACAATAAACCAAACGTATTATTTGTCTGAACTTATGCAAATAAGAAATAAGAAAAAATTCCTATTTTTATACTTTTTTTTTTTTTGTTTTTTCTTCCTTATATAAAGTTAGATGTAGTGAATGCTATCGTACTTCTTTTTAGTTTTCAGGCATATTGGTGCAATAAAAATTCTTGTGAGTTATTAACACATCATTGCATACATTCAGGTAAGAGAGGAAAAAAAAAACATCTTTATCTAGATTTTAGATTTATGTTTTTTTTGTTTTTCTTTATATTACATATAATAATATAAAATCTCTATTCTATTTAGAATATTCAAATTAATTACAACAGTTATTTTATTGCAATAATATTTATATCTTGTTTTGACATAATAATCTTTGAGAATAGAAGTTACAAATTTAATCATTTTAATTTTAGTAGTCTTGGTAACAAGAAGAGGATTCGTGCATATTGTAATATTTATCTGATTGAAAGAAGAAAAAAAAGAAGAAAACTAAGTAGAATAAGAGCTGTCACAGCGAGAAAAAAAAGTAGTTAACTAAATTACATATTGTCGTGTCATCCGATTTGTTCCTTCTCTTGGATAGACAGTTTGAGAAAAAAAAAGCCGATTATTAGAAATTCTTATCGTTGCGGTTGTCGTCTTGCTTTCTTTTTTTTCTTTAGAATAGATCTATTGCGACCTAGCTTGTTAGTCTTAGACTAAAGTAATATCCATTGTCTCCTTCGATTATTTTATTTAGATGCCAAAAAAAGAAAAAGAAGAAGAAGAAGAACCAATGATGACAAGTATGACTACATGTCTAATTAGTTCCGCTGAAAGATAAATAAGAGAAAAGAATTTTTTTTTATTGAAATCTAAAACCAAGATTTAATTTAATAGTTTTATTTTTCTTCTAGACAAACTTATTTTTCATATGAAGTTTTATGAATACAGATGACGATTGATGTCGCTCAATTGTTCTGCCGAACCGAAATTAATCGATTCTTCTACAGTTTCTATCAAATATATAGTCGGTGGATGGCTTACATTACTTTTTTGTTCATTTGGTAAAAAAAAAAAAAAAAACAAGAAAATAAAAAGAGAACAAGACATTATTTTCTAAACTTTAGGTATTGTTACCAATATTTTCACGGTTATTGTTCTATCACATCCACGTATGCGAAATAGTTCTACACATGTTTATCTAATGGCACTATCTGTATGCAATATATTTCTTTTGGCTGGTCTAATGATTAATTATTCATTAAAATCTATTGGTAAAAAAACAAAATATTTTCGAATTTTATTAATAATCTAATATATCTTGTTATATCTTTTAAATAGCTTCCTATCCTGAACTATTAGCATATTTACGTCGACCGGATCGAATAAATAGAAATGCTTTATTAGCTAATGCTTATGAACAATTTTATGCACATGTTGCACCACTTACAACACCATTATTATCAATGCTTTTACTTTCAAGTACTTATTTAACTGTTCTACTTAGTGGTGATCGTTATTTTTTAATTTGTTGGCCATTAATAGCTGAAAAAGTTCGTACACGTAAAATGGCATTACGTTTAGTATTACTTGTTTTTATCATTGTTAATATTTATATATTACCACATTGGTTTGAATATCGTACAGCAACAAGACATATAAAAACAATTCATGCAATAACAAATTTTACATTTAATAATGATACAGCTCCTACAATTATTTTTACAAGTAAACTTGTTGAATTAACATATACAAGTCTTGGTTCAAATGCAATATATTTATCAATATATCGTTTTTATTTAAATGTTCCTATAACATTTGTTATACCATTTACATTATTAACATTATGTAATGGTAGTATGATTCATCAATTATTATTAATAAGAAAGAAAAAAAAACGTTTAGGTCATCGTATGAAAGCTGATATACGTATAACAATAATGTTAATTGTCATTGTTTTAACATTTATGTTATGTCGTTCAGTTAATTTATTTGTTAATTTATTTGTACAATTATCACCATGTTTAAATCAAAATTCTCTTCAACGTTTTAATACATTTGCAAATTTATTAATTGCATTTAATGGTTTTGTTAATTTCTTTTTATTTGCTGTATTTGGTCAACGTTTTCGTGAAATGGTTTTATATATTTTTTTTCGTCGTGGACAATATCCTTTCTTATCTGCATTAGATGGTATAAGTGCACATCGAACTGGTCCATCTGGAGGATTACCAATATTAGATGCTATACGTAGATCATCAAGACGTTTATCAACTAATGATTCAGATATTTGGGCAGCTATAGCACGTCGACGATCATCAGCAACAATGGCTGTTTTATATAATCCATCAGATAATCGACCAAGATCAGCATCAAATTCAATGGTAGATTCAGCACATTTACACATTCCAAAATATATAAATGATGATAAACAAAATATATCAAATTCATCAATAAATATGACTGAATCACCTTTTCCAAATTCATCATATCAACAATTATCAACAAATCATAATACAACAATAACATATAATTTAACTGTACCGAATGAAAATCGTCTAAAAATTTCAACTCCAAGTTGTATGAAAAAGAAAACTGATGATTTGACACCAGCAACAGCACATCGTGTCAAATTTGTTTAATAAGATTCTTTATTTTATTTTTTCTTTTATTTTTTCTTTTTTTAAATATATAAAAAAATGTATTTGCTTTATAAAAAAAAAAAAAATAAAAAAGTAATATATATTTAGATTGAGAGAGATCGTAATTAGAGTTGTTTCTAGGATACTCGACATTCAAGTGTATGGTATGATTACGAATTCGAGAAAGAAATATGTAAATTTCATGAAATACTATTTTTACCATAAGTATATAATTTAGATCTTTACGTAGATTGAGATAATTTAATTCTATGCATCTCTGGGTTTATATAATTGAAATAAGAATTAAATCAAACGCTTTATAGTCTTCAATATGAATGTCTTATTAGATGTAGAAAATCGAGTCAATATCAAATCGTTAATTTTTTCAATAATTTCAAATATTTTAATCAAATAACGAAGAAACAAATTCCTTTTGAATCGAGGCTATATGCATCATGTAACTTCTAATAACTTATGAATACTTTGAAAAGAATTCAGGCTATTAGCTTATTACTGGCGAGATATTATATATTTAATAGAATGTCATAGTCTTCCTCAGGAGTTTCGAATTTTCACTTGAAACTTTGCATAGAGATATAAACCTTAACGAGAATATCTTATTATGAAAGTTTAAGATTTTTCAATTGCATCTATTTTGAAATAAGAACATAGGGAATTTATCGTTATATATAAAGCAGCGTTAAAAAAAAACATAGTTTTACCTTTTGCCGTATCTTAAGATAGAAATAATCAAAAGATTTGAAACTTACAATAAACTATTCTTATTAACGTATGTCTCTAACCAAAATTTCAAGTCGAAATTTGACATTCATGTTTTTTCTGATGTTCCTGCGGGGAATCACAGCGTTCTGATGAAAATACAGTATTGCGGCAGTAATAAGCTATTAGCTCGAACTCTTTTCAGGGTATTCACAGTTCATTAGAACCTACATGCGGCATATAGTCTCGACTCAAAAACAAGTTGACACTTAGACATGTTCTCTCGTATAAAAAACACGATTCAACTACTTTTTGTTTTAATTAAACCTTCTTTTGAAGTTTAACAAGCTTATAATTCAATATTGTTCATTTATAGAAACAATTAGCATTTGAAAATAGAAATTGAAACTTGTATATATTATAGATTTTATCCGCTATATTGACATCACAATTACAGAATGTTAGTAATGAGTCTCATTGTTTTCTACTAAAAACAAAAAAAAAAAAAAAATATTAATTTTCAAGACATTTATACTTTTTGAAGCAAGAATATTTCTATGATAAAAGAATTAATTAAATGGATTTATGAATTTGTTTAGTATCATACACGCAAATAACAAGAAAATTCATTTTTGTTTGCAATAGCAATAACAATGTAGAAATTTTATTTCTTTTTCTTTTCATTGTAAAAAAAAACAAAACAAAACAAACAAATCATTAAACACCAGATTTAATGTTTAATATTTAAACCTGTCCATCGACCAAATTTTTCATAATCAAGTCGTTTATCTTCCAATTTTTCCGAATAACGTTCAACTACTTTTCGATCACTAGAAAAAAAGTTATCCAAAAAAAATTAATATTAAATAAAAAACTAATATTCTTACGGAATATATTTAAATGCTTCAACCCAAGAACCAGTATGTTTTAATGTCATTAAAATATTATACACTTGATCAAGTGTTAATGTTTTACCACTACCACCACCAAATCTAATTCGAATAATTTATATTAAAAAAAATAAATAAATAAAATTTTCATTGAACAAGACATACTTTACATATCGATCAATAGGAAATCGTTGATGTTTAATGTTGTCACGTTTTGCTTTAGCAAATGTTAATGGTTTTTTACCACCTATTAATATACAAAAAGAAAAATTATTCAATATTATTTCATTAAAATTGGCGATAGATAGTTTTATAAATGCATATATATATATATGATAAAGAATAGCAATTAGCTGAAATTTTCCAAATGATAAAGGAAGATCTCCAAATGTGACTCGTTAATGAAATTGATATTGTTTCCATAAGCCCTAGCGAGATTATTAGAAGCCTACAGTGATTCTTTCTCATACGCTGTACTTCCTATATTATTACCATTACTTATCTCGAGCAAAGTATTCGCAAAAACATTATATTACAAAATTTCCTTGAGATATTCAATATTCAACAACAATTATGTGCCACAAGGAAAGGTATGATAGGTCAATGTTTTCTATAGGAGAAAAGTCAATAAAATTGTAATTACTAGGGAAGAACAGTGCATAGGAACGAACACTTATTTAGGGAACTGAAGGTCTGATTTCACAAAAAAGTGAACGTGCAGTTTGTTAACTCTTATAGGTTTCTACTAGATTCGTTGGAACCTACTTATAGATTTGTTAATACTCGACAGTTGTTGATATTCTATATTTTTCAATAAACAAAGAAATAAATTCTAAGAGAGAAATTATATTTGACCTGGTTATTTTTAGAAACTGTTATCAATCTGTTTTATTATTATTATTTTTACTGTAAATTTGTTGATTGAAATTGTAGTTTAATTTTATATGTCGATAGAAAACTTTTTTAGAATAAAAATATAGATTGATTTTTATTAGTTTACTTATAGGTTTTCTTCAATTATTCTCTTTCGATATTGATCTATCGATTTTTCGAGCTCTGTACTATGCATTAAGAACTATTTTTTATTTTATCTTTACAGTTTAAAACGAAAATAATCGCAGTTTCTATAATATTTACATTTAATTTACTTAGAATCTAATCTAGTAGATACAAAAAAAAAGAAATATTTCTATTCCACCTCTTTCCTCTAAAAATTGCTTACTTCCGTCAGATTCTTTATCAAAATTAAGATAAAATCATGAGATAGAGTAGTTGAAGTCAACTCTTTTATAAATAATATGATTTTTTAATTTGACATGTCAATTTTTTCAAAAACTTTCAATGATTTTCATAATCTTATGCTTGAAGAATATACTTTTTGTTTCTAAAAAAAAGCAGAAAATCTTTGTCTTTTTTTTATTATCTCTTTATATTTTTCTCATCGTGCCACTTCTCAAATTTCTCGAAAGAATTTCATTGTAGCCAATTAGTTTTTTTTTTTGTTTTGTCTGAAAGAGCATGTGTAACTACAGTGCCTCATAGTACTCATATTTTGAATGAAGCTTTCTTATTATTATATAAAAATGCACTTATATGAATAGAAAACATTTTTTTTTCTGAGATTTTTTTTCAACCTATTGAACTCATCATTTTTTTTTCCTACGCATAAAAAGTAAGGATTTAAAAAAAGAAATAATTCTGTCATATTCTTTCATATAAAAAAGTAATTAAATATATTGAATTAAGTCTTATAGAGAATTTCAGATTGTCAAATGAACTATTTTTTAGTGTCGTCTAATCTGATTGAGTATTCAGCAATTAATGAAATTTCAATGTTTTAAATTATTTTTACTTTTTCAAACTGCTAATTTATATGAAAACATAGGATTGAAAATCGGGTTTGATCATGATCGAGCAATTTATTGTGCTTGAGAACAGATCACAGAAGTGAAAAGTAATATTATTTTACTAAGAGTATTCGTTTACAGATGATGAAGTAATCGAATACATGCAGAGGAAAATGAACTATCAAAAAGATGAACATGTATTATCGTGATAGAAAAAAGCATTCATGTATGTATTCAAAAGTATAACGTTTGGCACTAACACTGCATTTCATTTCAACGTTATCAGCAACAAACAAATGTATACTTAGCGAAATTGATCGAATTTTAGAAGCAGAAGGACACCAAGTGAATCCTGAACTATTTGTTTTTTTTTTTTTTGTAGAATTTGAGACATAAATCAAACGTTTGAAAACTGTACTATGACTATGAAAGTCTCTGCCGGATGTCGATTAAGGGTACCCCCCCCCTCTTTTTCATGATTTTTAGATCTCAAAGACGGTTCAACCGATCGGATTGAAATTTTTACCACAGATAGAGCACCTAAAATAAGGAGACGCGTCTTCGAGGAAAAATTTTTTCAAGAGGGTTTTCATGGTTTTTTTTGGAAAACCATGGTTTTCCATAGATCCTCATCTTGCCATGGGAAATCCTCATCAAACTTTGTCCGATTGGGCTGAAAATTTTTTTGCACATAGCTACGACTATATCTCAGAGGTAGTTTTGAGCTTTTTCAAAAATCTCACTTTCTTTTTTTTTTATGAGACAAATATGTGAAAGTTTCCAGCTAAAAACCGGGTTTGCTCAAGAACCTTTACGTATTTGTTTCATAAAAAAAAAAGAAAGTGAGATTTTTGAGAAAGCTCAAAACTACCTCTGAGATATAATCGTAGCTATATGCAAAAAAATTTTCAGCCCAATCGGACAAAGTTTGATGAGGGTTTCCCATGGCAAGATGAGGATCTATGGAAAACCATGGTTTTCCAAAAAAAACCATGAAAACCCTCTTGAAAAAATTTTTCCTCGAAGACGTGTCTCCTTATTTTAGGTGCTCTATCTGTGGTAAAAATTTCAATCCGATCGGTTGAACCGTCTTTGAGATCTAAAAATCATGAAAAAGAGGGGGGGTACCCTTAATTCTGGTTCGGATACGAAAAATCGTACCTGTGCAGGATACTCCTATTTTTTATCTTTGTTTATTGAATATCTCTGGAAAACATCATGTTAAAGGATTGAAAATTTTACCATAGTCTCTTCACTACAGCTCTAATACGTCCTAAAAATTTCATATGATTTAAATGTATTATTCTATTTCTAGATCGATTTCGAAGGAGAGCGCTCAGCGGTTCATTAAAAAAGTACCTACTAAGATCAATAATTCCACCAATAATATAGACAGCATCATGATCAAATGATGTCATTTCAACATTTGAATCTGGTGATAAATAAATAAGTTTTTCATGTGGAAATATATCTAAATAACTTGATTCTGTTGCTTCAAAACATAAATTCTCTAATGGTGATCGACGATTAAATTCTTCTTGTAATCGTCCATGTTTAGATAAATTACATAAATAAACAAATGATGGTGAATGATAACGATAAATTTCAGCAAATAAATATTGTATTTGATCAACTAAATTTAATAAATAATATTCACGTATATGTTCATGTTCAAAACCACAATCAATAACAATCATTTCACCAAGACGTGCAGGTACAAGTAATAATTGTTCACGTAAATATTTTTCATATTGTCGACCAAAATGACGAAATATAGATGAATAACCAGGATAATTTGTTGGTGGTTTTCCTTCGGCAAGTAATTCTTGACGACGTTTTACTGATTCAATACGACGAAGATTATTTTCAGTAACAATAGCTGTACGACGTTTACGATACATTTCACGAAGAAAAAGATATCTTAAAAGAAAACAAAATCTTAATTCTTTAAAAAATATTTGAATAGATTATTAACTTACCCATATATACTTTTTCGAGATTGACTTAAAGGTGTATTTATTAATTCAGTCCATCGTTCATCAGGTATAATTTCTGGTACACGTTCACCACTTTCACGTAATGTTTGAATTTCTATAGAATTGAAATTAAGATAAAAAAAAGAAAAACAAATTAATTTACCTATTTCAATAACATGTCGTCGTTGTTCTTCAGTAAGATCTGAAAAACTTCTTCGTTCACGTAAATATTCCCATAACCATTCATTATTATTATTATTATCATCTATAGTTTTTTTTGTTGATTTAGAATCATCAGATTTATTTAATATATTATTTTGTTGATTAATTTCTTTTTCAGATAATACTTTCAATGAGAAATTTGATAGAAAATATCGAGAATTATTTAATATGAAATGATTTTGATATTTTAAAATTATTGATGTAAAAATACGTGATAATAACATTTTTCAAAAACGTATTTTGTATAAAGTACTATAGTAAGATCTATAATTTACCATGAAATGATTATTTTCTATCGTATAGAATTCAATGTAAACAGAGGTCGCACATTTCCATCTTAGTTAATGAAACATTCTTTTCATTAAAACTCTTTTTTAGGAATGTTCAATATAAATATCTATCATTGAATATACAATAAGAGATAAGAATGTTTGTTACATCATGATTACTTTTTTTTTTATAAGTTAATTAAATACTCTTGGAGAAAAATACAATTCTATTATATTATCACCTCAGGGTGCTCACAGTTGGTACTTAGCAGCTTACAATTAAACAGGATGTATATAGACTTGATTATAAATCATTTGAATTACTTTTTTATTTTTTTAAAATAAACAAAATGCAATATTTTTATTTGTCAGTTAATGTACATTGAAATTCATTGATTATTACCATGAAAAATAAAAAAAAACTTGTCATGATTATTATCTTTTTTTTTTTTTTTTTAAACTAAATACAATGATATTCGAACATTTTTTTTGTTTTGTCTGTTTTGTACAATAATTCTTTTCTTCCAATTTAACAGAAACAGAAAGAAAAACAATTGAATCAATATTTTTCTATCTGATCAGAAACAAGACAAGATAACATCTTTGCATGCACATTTGTTCATTTATCAATAGCAGATGAACATGTGTTGAATGAGGATAGACAAATAGATAAATGGCATGGTTCATTTATAATTGAACTAAAAGAAGAACCATCTTTATTCTTTTTATTATTGAAAGTTCATCATGCCCTTTTCATACGTCAAACAAATTGATTGTTGAATTATATCAATATATCTTTTTCGTTTACGTTAATATCAAGATAATACCAAATGATTTTATATATATATATCTATATATAATAGTATGAAGTAATCCGACAGTTAAGATCAGCAAGCAGGCTGTGATATGATTTCAAGTTTATTTCAACATTTCACAGACTGTTTACTGATAGAAACTGCCTTTATTTGTTATGATCACAATAATATGAAGATAATATGTTGACAAAAAAAAAAAAAAACAACAACCATTATATGTACTATAATAAATTAGAAAATAAATTAATGATACATATATATATATATATATTGATGAAAGAATATATTCTTATAAATTATTTTTCTTTTACCTTGATAAAGATATGATGCATGTTCGCTTCATGTCAACAAAGCAAGACTGTGATATGATTTCGATTTTCACATAGCACGATCTCTTTGCTGACACAAATTGTAGATGATTAAGAAAGGAAAAAAAGAAAGAAGTATTATAAAGCTTGTAGATTCCACAGTGTTTACGGTGGATGTAGCGAATATAGCAATAAACAAGAGAGAATAAAAAGGCTTTTTTTTCTCTAATCATCTTCACTTTTCATGTGTTAATGATTGATGTCGAATGACAAACACATTCGCTTGGGCGCTTTTTTTTTTGCTATACTCATCTTCTTTTCTTTTCTTTTTCTACTATCTAAAAAAAAAAAAAAAAAGGAAGAGACAACTTGGAATACTCTCCTTTGCTAATAATGATTTGTTCACTGTGAAAAATCGATTGTTATTTCTGTTCTATACCTTCCATTTGCTTTTAAGAGAGAATCTTCCGTTTTTTTTTCTTTATGTGCCTCATTTTTTCTTTCTTCTTTTCCTTTTTTTTTTTTTTTCTTTCTTTCTTTTTCTTCTCTTTTCGCTAATACTTAACAATAGTAAAAGATCGAATGACAGACGCATGAGTTTACATAGATCTTTTATGATATATGAACAATAAAAAAAAAGAAAAAGCAAACGAATAGACAAAAGATAATATATTAAAAAGAAAACTTTCATTTTAATTGATTGATTTCTTTTCTTTTTTTTTTTTTTAAACATTTGGAAAGAAATATTTACTCACCCATGAAATTATTACAATTAACATATGAATTTGTCAATATTATCCATTTCGTGTTACGAAGACTATTGCTATACTAATATTACTGCTTCTCTCATCAAGACAGAGGCCAACTAAATGATGTGATGATGCGCTCGCGTTGTCGACTGTAATGTTCTGCTCTCTCCCTCTCTGTTTCTCTCTCTCTCTGTCTCTCTTTTTCGATCGTCGATCTTTTGTTCTCCCTCGATACAAAAATAGATAGATAGATGCAGAACATGCATGGATGCCAGTTTTTTTTCCCGTTTCTTCTTTCTCTCTCTCTCTCTCTCTCTCCTCTTCTCTTTTCTTATTCATGTTGTTATTGACCTATTCGCACCCGGCACACGATTAAGAAAAGAGAAGAGGACGCTTGCTTGCTAGCTAGCCTAGGATTAATGATGTAGTCGAAATTGTTTTTATACATGCTCGAGAGATATATAGAGATAGATGGTTGAATAGAAGAAAAGAATAATTTAGTATGCTTATTTGTTTGTACACGCATATATATATATATATATTTCTTGTTTTCACATGTTCGTCTTCATCTTTTTCTTCCATCACTTGATGCTAGTAACATTTGCACCCGAAACAGGACGCGACCATTTCGACTACGCAGATAGAAATAAAGAAGAGAGAGAGAGAGAGAGACAGTCAGAGAACAAGAAAGAATCGAATTTTCTTTTGCTACCAATAACCCTCCCAGCACAAAACATAAAGAAAAGCAATGCTAATGTGTAGCACTAAAAAAGAAAAAGAAAGAAAGAAAGAAGAAAAAAAGAGCAGCATGCAACAGCAGAAGCAATACTGCTGAGTATTTTGACAAGAAAATTGGACTAGAAGATGATGGCACGCCAATACCATTGGCAGAACGGGTCTATTAGGGAAAATACAAAATATGTGTTGTTGCATGCACGCGTCGACGTTCTGTTACTACACTCATCTACTCTTCTGAAAAACCGATGACGACAACGACGACAAAACTCATATCATGGGGGAAAAAGAAATAAAAAAAAAAAGAAGAAAATGAGACAGACTATTTTATTCTTTTATCATTGCCACTAACACCACCCATAGTCATCATCATCATCAACAACAACATCTTTGCTTTATCCGAAAAGCTGGTTAAAAAGAAGAAAAAAAAAAACGAGAGAGAAAAAAAGAAAGACAGAAAGATGATGCTGTCTGCGTTCTCTTTCATTTGCGATTGAGTTGAACAGTCATTATGATTATCTATCAGCATTATATATTTGATAAAATGAGTGATGATGTACGGCTGCAGATGCGCATGAATAGAATTGAAGATTTATACACATTTTATTTTTTTCTTCGTATATCAAATGCAGATACAGAATACATTTATATTTATACATATAAATCCGATGGGAAAAAGGAAAAGCATGCAATAACAAAAAAAAAAATCTCAAACCAAAAGCGAATATATATAACAAAAACATTTTTCAAATAAATTCTTATTTGATAACATTCAAATACTTGTACATCGTAAGATTTTCATACAAGATTATCATTGAAGAAAAAAAAAAAAATCTATCAAAAAGAATATTATTCGAATAAATGTAGTTCAATTGATTTCTAGCACATCAAAGCTAGAAATCGTTCTTTAACCTCATCCACCAGCCATTGGTGCACAACCGGGACCTATTTATAAACAAAAAGAAAAAAAGATTAAAATAAATCATTATTAATATTTTTCTTTACCTCCACCTGTACCACCAAATCCACCCATGCGTCGTCTTGGTCGTGCATTAGGAGGTCTAAAAGAAAGCATTTTTTTTTAGTGCGTGTTTAATAATTGAAAAATATTGAACAGTATGCAAAATTTGTCATACATGACTTGTTGAGCATCTATTTCCGTATGGATTCATTCTTTTACAAAAAGAAAAAGAGAAAGTCATGCACGCAATCTTACCGATCGAATCGGCCACCTCCACCACCTCCACCACCACCACCACCGCCACCTCTACCACCGCCACCGGTACGATAATCAGTTGATTCCGTATTTCTTCCATGTTTAGTCAACGTTGGCTAAAAATAAAATTGTAAATTAGACTTATGTATATATGAAATAAATTTCAACATACATCAACCAATGAACGAAAACTAAATATAAAAGAACAAAAATAAGTGTTAGCGAAAAGAAAAAATATTTCTTACAATAATATCATAAAATTGATAAATGAAATAATTACATGATAAAGTCCACTTGGTGTCCATACCGGTCTTTGATCATGAACTGCGCCTAAATAAATAAATATATGCGCATCAAATATTATATTCAAGTAACTTGATCTCTTTGTAAATTTTAGTTTTTATTTACAGTCTACTGTTAGTCAAGAGAAAAAAAAGAAGACGATGAGAATGTATACCGGAAATAAGACACGATTATAGTGTGACAATTGATTCTTTTTTTTTTTTTTTTTTTTTTTCTTATTCTCTAATCCGATGATCAATAATGCACAATGACAGATGAAGGTGACAAGAACACGCCTGTTTTTTTTCTATATTTACCAGTTCTATCGACATAGGCCATTACGTGAATATATGTATATAGAAATTAAATCTAAAAACAATCATCCCAATAAAAATAACACCCTAGATAAAAAAAAAAAAAAAAGAAGAAAGAAAAACTAATTATGAGAAGTACAAAACAAAAAAAGAGCAATAACAAATAGTTTCAATAATCGAATAATTAATAAAAACTAATATAACAATAAATGTCTTAATCAAATTGGATTGAGATTTTTGTTGGTATTTCAATTCAATTTTTGTTTTTTATAATTCAACTTTATCCGTTGAACCACTGAAAAAGAAAAAAACGAAATGTAAATTATAAAAATCATCATAAATATATTTACGTTAAATATGTTAAAAGATCTTGTTCACTTCGACCACCATCATACTCTGATGATAATTGACCATTTCTATTTAAATGAATATAAAAGAAAAAATTAAAATTAAGATTAATATACTTACTCGAAGTATAAAACTAAAATGATTAAAAAAAAAACAAAAAGAAAAAAGGTTAAAATTCTTAATAATAAATATTTAAATTAATAACTTACATGTTGGAAAACCTTTAACTGAATATTTACTACCTAAATCTCTTTCAGCAGTTGCATCAACAGCACCAATAATAATATCCTAACAAATAGAATCATTAGTATAAGTTGAAATTTTAAAAATCTGAAAATGTTGGTTTTTTGAATGAACTGAAAAAATTTTTTCAGTTAGTCCTAACAAATATCGATCAGTGACCGTGTTAATTCTTCAAAAGTATCTTGATTTTTATTTTGACATGACACTAACAAATGAATCTGAAATTCCTATGTTTATTAACCAATAAAATTTCTATCGATGATTTGCATTAGTTCTACATGCATGAGAAGATCATAATGATAGAATTCTAGTACTGTATGAATATTTTCTCAATTCCAATTATTCCTTCAATATTGATTTGCTTTTTATATGAAAAAATTACAAATAAAAAAAAACAAACAAGTCATCATCGATAAGCGAGTTTACATTTGAGTACTATTATATAATACTAGTAGAAATGCGACGGTGATAATAATCATTAGTGGACTGGTTTCAATATGCACGTATAAAATAATGGTAAAGACATGATAACACTACAATGATCTTAGATTTATTTCAAGACATGTGCAAACTGTGAGAACTAATCTTTTACTCGGACAAGAAAATTGAACTGGAGAATTTCTACAAATTTCCTATGGATTTGGATTTCTGGACTCGGAAAATCTGTAGTCTATTTTGATAAAATTCAGCTATGATCTCTTTGACCGACAGAATCGAAATCAATCTAAGACCACCATAGTTTTATCATGCGTTCATCGTTATTTTATACGTGCATGTCAATACCAGTACAGAAAGCTGTATGTAAGACTGGAGTAATCGCTCAAGGGAAATCATTCCGATCGTCAGAAACAGCGTATTACTGTATTAGTTTTCACCGTTGCTTCTAATATTTTTGCTTTTTTACGAGCTTATGAAAAACGGCAACGTAAAAACATCGTTTTCGCCAATCTGGACGATGCATCGTCACTATTACATTTCTTAATACTACTAAATAAAAAAATATAGAGATATGTTCGAGTAGGATTATTCTGTAATTCCATTCTACAACTTCTTAATCGAAAGAACAAACACATCTACTTAAATATAGTACACATCGTGTAACACCCTGAACAAAAGAATATTTAAATGATCATCAATAACTAACAAAGAAAAAAAATTTTAATTGTTTAGTTATTATAATTACCTTATGTGTTGAAGCGAGTTGAGATGCAACAGATGAAAAAGTAGGTTTTGCTTTTTTACAATGTCCACACCATGGTGCATAGAACATAATTAATGCTTTACGAGATTGACCAATAATTGAATCAAATGTACTTGATTTAAGTAGATGAACATTTTCATAACCTGGTCCTGAATCTTTCCAAAATTCAATTGGATCAGCTGGTGGTGGTGGTGTAGGTTTTGGTTTATTTAATTGTTCTTCTGGATTATTCATAAATTCAACGAAAGCTTCTTCCTTAATTAATAGAAATTAATTTTTTTGTTTTGTAAAGAATTTAATTTGAAATTTTCTATTTACTGTTCTGTCACTTCCGTATTCTGCAATATATTTTCCATAATTAAAATATTTTATTGTTGGATAACCAGGTACTTCATATTCTTTACATATTGGTCGTTGTTTTGTACAATCAATAGCAGAAAACATAACCTAATCAAACAAAAAACAAAACTAGAAAATTTTTTGTTAATAGTAGAAATTAATTTACTTTTGGATTGTCTTTAAATTTTGCTGCAGCACTAGTATATAAAGGTTTGGCTTTTTTACAATGACCACACCCTAATAAAAAATACAAACATATATATATATTTATATTATTGTTTATTTTTGTTATTTACATGGTGCATAAAACATGACTAAAGCAGATTTCTTTTTCTTTAAAAGTGTTTTAAAATTTTCTTCATTTAAATGAACAACATCTGTTTCTTGTTCAGACCATTCTGGTTCAGGTGGTGGTGGTTCTTTTGGACTGAAGAGAAAAATTTTATTGTATTTTTATTTTTCTTTTTTATTCAATAAAATAAAAAATAATTTTTCTTACTCTTTTAAAAATGCAACAATTTTGTCAGCTGTTCTTTCATTTGTCTCGAAAGCATATTTTCCATCTCTAGATATTAAATAACAAAAAAAAACAACAAATTGTTTACTGAAATAAAATAATTAATATAACAGAGAAGCCCAAAAATTTTTTGCACATTCACTAGCAACATGCATACGCTTACCTGAAAAATTTCACTGAAAGAATAATTATAAATATACAACACACATTTATTAGCAAATGACAACAAAAAAAGAAAAAAAAAAAGAATTTAAGCACATGTTTGCTTTTAAACATACTTGTTGGAAATCCTTCGATTTTGTATTGTTTTGATAATTTTGGTGATTTAGTTGAATCGATAGCTGCGATTATAGCATTACTCTAAATATTAAGAATAAAAAAAAAGGTAATCATTAGAAATCTTGTGTGAAAAAAGTGTTTTTTTTTTGTTTGTTTAACCTGTTGATCATGTAAATCAATTGATGCTTTAATTAACTCTGGTTTCAAACTTTTACAATGTCCACACCCTATAAGAGAAAAATTCATAGAAATATTAAAATGAATAGACCTTCATTTCGATTTAGTTGTTAATTAATTGTATCGATATGAAATATCATTAAACTCTGTTGGAAGTTTTTCATAATATCTGTTTTTTTTTAATGCTCATATATACTTACAGGTCTAGGACAGTTATCCTTGAACATATTCTATCTTAATTTTTCAACAGATAATGCACAATTATATTAATTCAAATAATAAACTTTATCACTTGATTTTCTCATTCATGATTCTTTGCAGTATGGAGTACTGCGTAGTGATACATTCAATAGCTCGGTATTTTCCCTACAACTATGACTAGCTCCAGCTCTGGAGAGAAGTTTGGTCTAACGTAGTTTTTGCGCTCATGCCTCATAAACATTAGCTAACTACAAGAGCAGGTGTATGTCACAACGTCGTCAGCATGCTATCGGACGAGCGATTCGAGACAAACAGCTGTTTGTGATTTGCTCAGGGTCATTTCACGGCTGATCGTATCAAGGTTTGAACATAGTACCTTGTAAGTACGTGTCAAACTATGTAGTCGTTCAGTCATGTCAGTAGCTGAATATGAGTAAAGACAAAACTTATCCAGTCACACTTCGTGTCGAGCACTCAACCATTGAAGCCAAAAAAAAACCGAATCTTTCAATAAACGACTACAAAATTTGATTAAAAATTTACGTATAGACACTAACAATCAGTTAAAATATATCGAGCTCTTCTTTTTTCGTACTTCTATTCGAATAGTTTTCTCGAGTGTTTTCTTAAACGAGAATCTACCCTAGGACGCAAGTGTCCAGCTTCTATACTTACATGGTGCGTAGAACATTACTAAAATAGGTGATTGAGCATTTTCAGCAATAAATGTATCGAATGTATCATCATTCAAATGAACAACATAATTAACATTTTCACTATCAGTTGGAAAGAATTCTGTTGCAGCTTCTTCGGCTGATGGTTCTTTTGGTGGTTGTGGACTAAGAATATAATTTGAATTATTTATTAATTACAATAAATAATTCATCTTACTCTTTAAGCCATTTTATAATATCATCTTTAGTATGACCACCTGTATAATGAAATTTTTCTTCACCGTTTCTAGAAAAACAAAAAATAAAAACAAAAAATATTTCTTAAATGTTTAAATTTTATTTTCAATATTCATACTCAAAATAGATAAGAGTAGGAAATCCAGTTATATTGAATTGTCTACGCATTGGATAATTTTCAACTTTATCAACATTCATAACAGCTAATTGATATTGACCACGAACTTCAGTAGCAGCTTCAGCATACAAAGGTTTTAATTTTTTACAATATCCACACCATGGTGCATAGAAAAAAATTAATAATGGTAATGATTTTTTTAATACACGTTCAAAATCCTAAATTATTTATTTAGAAAAATTTCATTATTTTAATAAATTATATTTTTACTTTTGGATTATTTAAATGAAGAATATCACGAGTAAGTTCATCTTCATCCCATGGCATTTCACCTTTCGGATCAAGCATAAAAGTTATCATAGACTAAATTAATACATAAATATAATCATTATTAGATAAGTACTGTATTAATACCTTTGCTACATGTGCACGATCATATACTTTATGAAAATCTCCATCTCTAGAAAATACAAAAAAATTTAATTACAAAATTTAGTCAATTAAGATAATAATAAAAGTATGAAAACAAAAAAGAAGCTATGATTCACAACTTCCAAAGATTATTATCCTAAAATTGTTTTGTTCTTAAGATACTGGCAATTGTCTCTACTGTGTGAAATAATTTGATTGGATTGAAAGAATACTTCTGCATTTCAGTATGCGATGTTGCCTAGTGACAGATTCATTAGTCCGGTATTTTCTTTACAATTAATGTTAGCTGTAGTTCTAGAGGGAGGAGATTGTTGAGCTTATCACATATATTTCACAAAGTTGGGAACATATTATCAAACGAATGATTCGATATAAATGTCTGCTAGTGACTTGTCCACAATCATTCTATGGTTGGTAATACCGAGGTTTGAACATAATACTTTGTTGATAGGTAACAATATAGTGTAGTCACTCAACCATGATATCATTGAAAAGAAAGTCAATTAAGCCTATTAATATGATGATAAAATCTTATTATCCTTTTCAATTGACTTATTATCATTTAAAAACATCGAAAATATATTTATATACTTCTTTTTTATAATAAACAATCAAAATAGATTCTGATAAAAATATTTTGAAAAATTCATAATGTTTTAAAAGTCATAAAACAAAAATATATCGTAGCATAATCAACAAAAAAAAAGTTCTAGAAGAGAGCAGCTAGAGCCGATCGGGTTAGTTCCGAATCCGAACTCAGTCGAGCTCAAATTTGAAAACCTTAGACTCGATACGGTCTAGTGATCTAAGCAATGTGCAAGAGGCGCTAGATACTCAAAATAAACAAACATAAAAACAAGTATCTCATCTCTTCGAAGCGACTATTCAATTATATTATTATCATCTTTATATTTTAGAATTTTGTAAAAAAACAAAAATGATTACTAACTTAAAATGTCGTAATTCATTATTATTTGTATCACATTTGAATTTTTTACAAAGTTTTTTTCCTTTTCTAGAAAAGATAATAGAAACAAAAATCATTTAAAATAAATTTTCTTTTATGTTTTTTTTTTTTAATATTTTTACTCGCAACTAATATAAACAAGTAAACCTAGACCTTTTATTTCTGGTTCAACTTGTTTAAATAATTGAAGAACTGGTTTTGCAGTTTTCTCTATATAATAGAAAATATAATCATTATATATTTAGCATTTGAAAAACAAAAAAACAAAAGAAAATCAATATTTAATTACCATTTGGTGAACAAAGTACAAGAACATTTTTATTTTGTTTTAATAGTCTTCTAAAATCTTTTTCTTCTATTGGACTTTCATATCCATATATTAAATAAATAACCTAAAGAATAAAATTTTCAATAATAAAAACAATACAAAAAACAAAAAATTTATCTTACAGAAAAAACGAGAATAAACGTCCTAATTCTAAGCATGACTTTGATGAATAAATTAGATGAGACATGAAAATAGAAAGCCAGCGCATCAATCTGTCCATAAAATAATCACCAATGAAATTATTTCAAATTCAGCGGCATCTTTATATATTATAAATTGATTAATGATTGGTTTATCTTGTTGGGAATTTTTTTTTCTAATACTAGATTTGTTTTGTTACTACAACATCTTATTTCGTTTTTTTTTTATTCTTCTATTTACCAATTTCACACATACCACAAAAAAAACAAAAAATTGATTTGAAATTTTGCTTAAATAATGGCTAAAGATACAAGTTCACAAGAGTATCTTAATTTAAAAACTGAATTACGTTCATTATTAATTAGTTCACAACAAGGTTGTGATGAATATCAGTTAATGAGGGATTATAATGCATATAATGGACGAAAAATTCCCTTTCATGAAATGGGTTATGGAAATTTAATTGAGTTATTAACATCAATGCCTGATGTTGCACGTATGGATCAAACAAGAAGACCCATAATAATTCATGGTATTGCTGATCAAAGTACAGTTCATATTAAAAAATTTGTTATGGCTCAAAAAAGAAAAAAACCTTCACGAAATGGACGTGGTGGTATGAATAGAAGTAATTTTAACAATCGAATAACTGGACCATTAATGAGTTCAAGAAATCGACAGGTTTGTTTTTATTTGAATTTTTTTGCATAATGAATATGAGAATATAATATTGTTAAATTATAACATGTAGAAATCATTATATGAAAATCGTCGTAATTTTCTTCTAAGAGTATACACAACAAAATTTTCGGCTCTACTGAGAAAAGACCGGATTTGATATTCTCCTCGTGGCAATGTCGAGCTATCCTTGATCTATGTGTCTAATCATTGTTGCGTATGACTGTAAATCAAAGTTTGATTTAAGTATTCATTAATCAAAAGTGTTTGACATAAGAGATAGAAATAATGATCTACTGTCGAATAAAAAGATGAAATAATGTTCTTTTCATATGAATTTACAATGAAAGTAATATCATAATTATTAAGATAAGTAGGAGAGATTATTGACATAGAAAAATAAACAAAAAAATAATGAATATCTTTAAAAATCAAATGAGAATATGTTTTGTTTTTAATAGAAAAGTAGAAATGTTGGTTATTCGAAATTTGAACAAAAATTTTTAAGATAATTGGATAAAGTTCATTGAGTCACATTTAAAATTATTCGAACGATTTTTTCATAAGAAAAACTTAGGAAAATTAGAAAAGTCTATAAAAACTGAAATATACCAAAAAGATTAAGTCTCGATAGCTTTAATATTTGTTTTTACTCATCATATAGTTAAGAAAAATCGATTTTTATCATGAGAACTTTGTTTCTAGATAAAACAAATTTTCTACCTTAGAATAACCTCAGATTAGATTATTCGAAAAAAAAAACATTGAAAGGATGTCACAACCGAAAATTTGTTTTAAGAGTATCCGCCCTTTCATGGCCCGAATTTTTTTTTCGTGGCCATTATATAGTCTGAATTATTATCTATCTACTGAGTACATAAAAGAAATGCAAAAACATCTCTCGTTTCTCCAGCCTAGTACATCCAATCGAGCTGGAACGTTTTTTTCTGTTTAGAAAAAAAAAACATACTTTCTAGCTTGATCGAACATAGACTTTTGGATAAATGGCAGAGT
This sequence comes from Rotaria sordida, assembly GCA_905250125.1. Taxonomy (NCBI): domain Eukaryota; kingdom Metazoa; phylum Rotifera; class Eurotatoria; order Philodinida; family Philodinidae; genus Rotaria; species Rotaria sordida. Next base: position 81,902 of record CAJNOL010000140.1, read on the forward strand.
CGGAGAGGCGTACTCTTAATTATTATTAATCTTCTATAGGTGATTTAGTAGAAATATGATTTGAACTCTTTTATGATTCCCTATAATTAGTAAGAGTAAGTATATCATGTGTTTTACATTGTAGGGATATAGTAATGGCATTCCATTTCAACCATACAGTCAAATCAAAAGTACCCAGAGAAATTGTTGGGATACAAATAATACTCAAAATTTGTCCATACCTCAACATAGCACTAAAATATCTTATTCTTCATTATCTGTGATAAATAATTCCGTCCAAAATCAAAATTTTTCAAATGGTAATGTGTATATAAAATTAATGAATTATTTTTATTTTGTAAGTTTTTTTTGGTTTTTATTTTATTTTAGGAACTGGTGAATCATTCACTAAAATGACAACAACTAAAATAGTTGCATCATTTCCACCGAAACCTAGTCCAACATCATCACCAATATCAATATTAAATTCAATATCAGGATCTATTCGAGCAACACCAACAATAGATGATAATTTATCAACCATAGATGATGATATAAACGTTTCAGAAGATGATGAATTAGCTGCTTATGATGCACAACAAGCCGAAGAACATGGAGAGACAATAGTTTTTCTTCGAAAACGTATACGACAGGTAAATTTAAATTTAATTTTTTTTTTTTTGTTGTCTAAAAAAAAAATTTTTTTTCTTATTTTTAGTTGTTACTTAAATATCCATCAGGTGTATGGCTTTCAAGTGTTCATAAACTTTATCAGGTTATTTTTGTTTCTTCTGATCTTTATTTATATGAAAATAATAATTGTACGATTTCTTTTTTTTTTTTGCTATAGAAAACTTTCAATGAAACCTTAAATCTTGAGGACTTTAAATTAAAAAATTTAATGGCGTTTTTTGATTGTGTATCTGATTTTGTTAATTCTGAACGTGATCGATTACCTGATTCAACTGATCGACTTTTCTTACTTAAATCGAAATTTATTGAGGCAACTAAACGAGAACAACAAACATGTAATTTTTAGTTTTTTTTTTTTTTTTTGAATTCAATTTTCTATTAATTTAGTTGATCAAATGAAATCAACTATTGTCAATAATAATTCGAATACAATGAGTACAAATCAAAATTCATTTAGACATATAACAAATGGAATAAATCGACCATTAGTTGATTTATCATCATTTGTTTCATTTGATTTTCAATATGAACAAATGAAATATAATTCAAATGAATCATTCGATGGATTTTTAGGTGATATAGAAAATCCATGGAATATTCATATTGGAAATAAACAATTTATACCAAAACGTGATCATATGATGACTCAATTACAGTAAGTTTCTTTAAATTTCTATTGTAACATTTCGAATATAAAATAATTATACTAAATCTAATTCTAGCGAAACTAGAAAACTATTGACAAAAAAAAAAAAAAGAAAGTGATATCTCCAGAATAGAGTCTATTGGATACAGAATTTTTGAATCCAGGATTCGGTTGATCAGACTTTTTCGGAATTGGATAGTCGCCTCGAAGATATTGTATTCAACGGCTAGGATGTGGATGAAGAAAAGAATAGAAACCATATACACACTTCCTTATATTTAAAAATAAAGAAAATCTTATTAGTTGAAATTTATCGATATTTTTCCTTTCGACCTTTCTCTATAGTCAATTGTTCAATATATTTTATTTTTTTAATCTAGAGATCATTATAATCAAATATCAAATGAATCAATATATGTAATCCCATTTGAACAAATACAAATAAATTTATCTTGTGTTTATTATCATGACAATGATACATATTATCGTTCATCAATAATACGAATAGATTCAATGATTAATACTGATATATTAATATTAAAAATTTATCTTGTTGATTATGGTATAATGATCTCTGATATACATTATCATATAAATTCAACAAATTTTAAATTTCTTCATAAAAATTTTTCATTATTACCAACAGAAATTTATGATTGTCGTTTAGCTAATATTCATTATCCACATACATCTATTCAATGGCATGATGATGCACGTCAATTTATTTATGATTTTATTCATGGAATAGATTTTTCTGTTCAAATAATAGGTTTTATGGATCTATTTTATTGTATTTATTTATGGATTGAACAAAAATCAATAAATCAATTACTTATTCAACATGGTTTTGCTATTGAATTTGATGATTCAAATTATTCAAATGTAAGAAAAAATCTTTTTTTTGAATAAGATTTATTTATTTATTTATTTTTTACTTATAGTTTCAACCAATTTCATCAAATTTGTATGTAGAAATAATTTTGAGTTTTTTTATTGAATTTAAAAATTTATTTAGACAAGCAATACCAAGAATTCAATCAAATATAAATAATAATTATATTGATGAACGATTATTATTAAGACAACAAGATAATAATATTGAATTTAATATTGAAGAAAATAATTTAAAACATTTTATTATTTCAATTGATCATGCATATTATTTTGTTAAACATCCATTTACAAAACGACCTTGTTTACCATGTTTTGAAGTAGCTCGATTATTGAATAAAGATGAAACATTTGTTTCACAATTGGTTAAAAAAAAAAACAAATTATATATTCTTCTTGACTAAATTGTTTTTCTTTTTTTTTTTATTTCAATAGAATCTTATTCGAGAAACAGAAGTTTCTCTATCAGAAACACATAGAATATTATTTAATGATTTACGTTGTTTATCAGAATCAATTAAATGTCCACATATTCATCGTAATGATGATAAAGCTACAATTAAACTTTATGATCTTAGTTCAATAAAAGATTATTTATGTAAAATTAAATTTACAGAAGGTGATATTATTGATGCATTTACTCAAGAATATGATAATTATGAAAGAGCTGGATATTGGAATGAAAAGAAGGTTTGTTAAATTGAAAATTATTTTTATATGAATTTAAATCCAAATAATAGATTATGAGGATTAGTATTAACTTACAAGAGAAGTTGAGTACAATTGTTTGGAGTATTACTGCAGAGATACTATATTTGTATGATATTTTCGAATTGAAATTTTGCATAGAGACAGATAATAAGCTAAGGATTCGCACTCTTTTGTTATAGAAGATCAATTAAAATAACGATCCAAAGACTGAATATTTAGATCTTATGAAAAAAAAAACCCTCACAGAAAACAAAATAAACAGCATAGAATATGTTTACAAACAAAATGAAGGAATGTTTAAGACGAGAAATAAATAGGATCTAGAATGATTGTAATACAGTAAGCACAATAAATCCTGATCAGCATTGGATCGTTCTTCATGCAAAAGAGCAAAAAAGTTAACATAGGATTTTTTTATTCAGCCAAGGATATGTCAACATAGCGTAACACATCTCATAGTGCTTAGCCTTCTCATTCAAGAGCGTTCTAGATAACAAAAACAGCGAGATCACAACAGATTGGAGAGTCGCCTATCCGTAATATAGTGAAGAGATGTTCAGCTTTCCTTGATAATAAAAGAATGGATATCACAGCTTCCATGTATTAAGCTCGATCGACCACGGATTGGTACTTATGATCAGAATTTATTCAGCTTTATTTCTATCAGACAGAAAGATTCAAATTTAGGTACTTGCCACCTTGTAACGGGACTTCTGTAGATTAGAACCTGTCGGATTCAAATTTTTTCGAACCCTACTTTGGCATTCTCCATGAAATTTTCTAATCAACATTGGATACTCGTCCCGAAGATGTGGCATACTTTTTTTTCTGAATTTTTTGTGTTCAGTGACTAAGAACCCTTCGAATCTAAAATTTTCAGATCCGTCTAGGTTCGAGATCCTAACCCGATAGGTCTATAGATTCAACTAGAATTACATTCAGATTAAAACTTGAAGAGCAAAATAATAGAAATTTTATTTGTCGTGAATAAATAACATTTGTCATTATTCTTCAAAGGAATAAAATATTTCATAAATAAAAAAACAAACTTTTATTATTATTATTATTTAGAACCAGTATATAAACAATGATAATCTTCAAACTCATCAAGAAGATTTATATCAACGAAAGAATATGTTAAATTTTCGAAAGTACAAAAAAAAAAAAATAAATCTAAAAATTCTTTTTTTTTTTTTTTGTAATTAATAAAATTATTTCATATTTAGAGAACAATTGGTTTCATTATCTAAATCTTATCATGATTATTCATCTCAAAATGAAATACAAGATATTGAACAAAAATTAAAAACTACAAATGAAAAATTATATTCTATGGAAAAAATATTTCCTTCAACAATAAATAATCATTTAATATATCAAACATCACCATTATTATCATCAAAAATAGAAATAAAATCATCAAATAAAAAAATGCGTGAAACACTTTATCGTATAGCACGTCCAATTGATCAACAATTTTCATTAGATATTTGTTTTAAACATCAATTTTTAACAAATGAAATATTTAATGATATTAATAATGATGATATTGAAGAACTTTTTCAAGATTTATATCGTATAATAAGAAATGTTATTGAATTTTTTACTGTTGAATCTGAAATACTCGATGAAAATAATCATAATTTAATAAATCAAGCACGAAATATTTCATTAAATTTAATTGAAATTAATATTCCATTAAAAAAACGTATTGAAACATATAATGATTGTTTACAAATTATAGAATATTTTCAACCAATTATAAGATATTGTCTACAACGAACTGATTTAATTGATATTATGTGACTTATTTTCAAATATTATTTGTTTCTTTTTTTTTTGTTTTAGTTACCTTAACGAACTGTGATTATGTCTATTTTGAAATTGTTTAAACAAAAACAAAAAATGTATATAAATAGAAAGAAAAAAAAAAAAACGATTTTTTGTTTTTTGTTCGTTCTTTGGAGATTTTTTTCTTCTTCTTCTTGTGTTCATTACTTTAATACAACTAACATATGTATGTAGAGCTTGTGTTTTTCTTTTGTTGTTTATATTTGAGTGAAGAGTGAATATTAAAAAAAAAAAAAAAAAAAAAAGAAGATTTATGAAAATAATTATTGTTGTCTCTCTCTTTCTTTTTTTCATGTTTGAATTTAACAAATATTTATTCAATATGTATTTAATAATTTTGTCGAGACAGTCTTATATCAATGAATGGGATCTAGATGACAAGGTTTCTTAGAATATTAAAATGGAAAAAAAAACCAAGAATGACAAAAGAGATGTATGCAATGATACAGATGACGCCGAGAATTAGTTCTGTAATTTTCAAGTTGGTTTATTATTTTATCTTGTCTTTTACCCACGTGAATAATAATCGATATTAACTTGAAGAGAGTCAAATTATGAATGTATTTGATACGAATGAGATTCAATATTAAGTAATAGGACTAATAGACTGATAATCTGATATGTTTTTTTCATATATAGAAAACATAGCTATGCTGGTTGTAACATATGTGGAAAATTTGATATGAAGGAATTGTTTATTAAGTTTTCCAAGACAAGCATAAAAGAAAAGGTAACAAATCGCACAAATAGTAATAAGAATTTCTATGTATTGATATGATTTCTGAAATGAAAGATATCAAAGTTAATGGTAGAAATAGCACAATGAGCTGACAGAGATAGAACCGATCTGCGATTTTTCGGAACCGAACTGATTTCATCTCTGTGAACTAAAATAATAAGAAGAATGATGAATCATTCATTATTTATATTTGTTTAACATGTAAGAATCCACTAGGATATGTGAATATCTTTTCGTTTTTTTCTGTAATATTTAAAGTAGAGTCCTTCGCCGGAGTTACATCATTAAAATTGTCGAGTATTTTTACTTTTACATAATGAAAAGCTTATTCTTCATAAGTTAAATAATTAACAACAATATACTAGATTCATAAATAGATTTGGAGAAAAAAAACCATCAGAGGATTGTTCACGTTAACAAGTGGCGCAAAGAGACGTAAATATACTAGTCAAAAAAATTTTCAAGTCACAGCCGAGTTCCGGATTCAAAAAGTTTGACTCCGCAAGTATCTATTTAGAAGTTCTTCGTGGAATTGTTCTGAAATCATTGTTTTTTTTTTGAGAATGTAGCGGAAGAGAAAAATCTTCAGAAAATTGTACGAGAGAAGTACAGTAAATATTCCGTAGACTAATATAAAATACGTCAAATGAAAAATCTCTCGTTAACTATACTTATTTTGCAGGATTATTGATCATCAGAGTAAAGGTCTCTCTAATTTTTGTATTTTTTCTATTGAGGGCCCTATTTTTTGTTTTCATTGTTACTATTCACTCATTATTTTTAATTCGTTTTTTTCTTAATTTAACATTCTTATTATTATAATCACTGAATTAATTGACAAATAAGTCAGGTTTTCATATCCAAAATATCTACAGTAGATCTTATGCACTATTATATATATTAATCAACACACAAACAATGATATTCATTAGTTTTCAACATTATAACTTGATTAATTTTGCAGAAAAAAAAAACTCTAGAGAGTCTGACGCCTGTTATTGTTGGTTGCTAAATGTTTGTAATGAAGACGGAGGAATTGGAAAACTCTGACTTCAAACTTACACTCACTATTTTCTTCGAAAATATATGTGAGTTCTAAAAAACTGTCATTAAAAAAATATCATAGCAATCTTATATCATCAATTGATCAATATCATATCCATGATTTTATCCATTCAATTTCAATAGATAGTAGCTTTATTAGGAAAAAATAATAAAGTAATTCAGTTAGTCAAATAGAAGACTGAAGTTAATAGACAAAATATTCTTATCTAATCTTGTGCTTTTTTTTGTTTTTAGATAATTCTTCATTTAAAATCAACTGTCTTTTATAAAAATAGATTTTTGGTTTTTATCTAATATCAATAAAATATAATTTTTAAAATATTTATATTTTAGAATAAATTTAAAATGTCAGAAATAGATGTCGGTATACTTAAACAAGAAATTCTATCATTACTTGTCTCAGCTAAAAATGGACTCAGTGAATATGAATTACTTAATGATTATCGATTATTTAATTCAAATAAAGAACTTCCATATAGAGATTTAGGTTATTCATCATTAATAGCTTTACTTCGTTCATGGCCAGATGTTTGTCGTTTTCAACAACAAGGAAATAATATTATTAAAATTCTAGCTGTCGAAGAAGAAAGTACAAAACATATTTTGTCTATGGTCAAAGGACAACGTTCAAATAAATCTCGACGTGCTCGAGGTGGTCGTAATCGAGCACGAGGTGGAGAAGCATATCGAAATAATGGTCGTGATAATCGTGGTGCTCGATTCTTACAAAATACTTTTAATTCCAATAATAATCGATCAGGAGGTAATAACCGTGCTACAACCAATGGTCGTATGCCTTCTAGTAATAATCGTTTCGAACGATCAACAGCATCATCTTATTCAACAATAGGACAATCGAATCAAAATTCTAGAAACAAACCAAATGTAAGAATTATCATTTATATTTCACAAAGATAGAATATACTAATTGATAAATGACAAGAATAAAAAGTTGTTAGCACAATCCTTGCGGAATTAAGATATGAAATACGATGTACCTGCTGTTACTAATCTTTTACTTAATTCTCTGAAAATGCAATAAGAAAGTAGTTTATATATTATAACAAGATGTTATTAACATATGGTCTTTGATCATATATTAACAACATCTGTAACGGAAATAGGGAACGTTGCTAAGGCATCTACCACACTCGGAAAAACAACAAATGGAAGTTTCGACAACTAATCGCATGTTTGACTGAACCGTGATTGCTATTTCATTTCCAACAAACTTCTATTTGCACACATGTGATTCAATTACATAGAGCACCCGACAAGGATGATGGTAGCATGTGAAAAATGAAGATTTACATCAGGAAATGGATTCGTAGATGATCTCACTAGTAAACAGTATTTTAATGTTGATATTTATCGAAATATTAAGAAAAAACAAAAACAATATTCATTATCGAATAGTGATAACTGAAGCAAAAAGAATCTTGAAAATAAGGAAAAATCATCAAAGGTTATGAGAAATTTTTTGAAGTAACTACTACTTACTCTCGTGCAAGGCTTCATGCTCAATTACAAGAGTTCACTAAATATTCGTATTAATATTCATATCTAATGTTTTTTTATCATTGAATAGATTGTTAGTGATTTTTCTGAACTTCTCTGAGTAATTTCACCATAATACTAAGAAAATTCTTTTTTGCTGATTTTATTTTTCAGTACTGCGACTAATTGTCATAGGCCTTTCATGATCTGTGTGGAGAATCCGAAGTTTTACCCGTATACTCCAACACTCCTTTTAAAGATCATGTTTTACAAAACTATTTCGAAATCTATAATAACTATAATCTAGGTTCCGGCACTACCTCGATTTGCAAAGCAACAACAGCAGCAAATTCGTGCATATGTAACTAGTTCTAGTCAACCTCGAATGTCGTCTTATGAATTACGACAATCAACAAATTCGACTTTACTTGATGATCGTCGTGTAATAAATAATTCAACATCATTACAAATTACTGTTGCTAATAATACAAATAACAATCGTACGAATAATATAAATGATATATATAATGATTATCAATATTCATCAGATATTCCTGGTTGGTGAATTTTATTTTGAAATTATTTATATACATTGTAATGATTGTTTTTAGCATTTCAATTTGCTGATTATATAATAAATGAAGATGAAGAACAATATGATGAAGAAGATGATGATAAAGAAGAAGAAGTTATTAATAATCTTCGAACTGTAAGAAGAAATAAATGAAGAGGAAAATAATAAAATTTGTTTTTTTCTTTTTTTTTTTTTTTCAATAGCTTTTAACTGAATATTCACATGGTATTCGACTTTTGGCTTTAGATGAACTTTATCAAGTTAGCTATTTTTCTCTTTATCAATTTCAATATTTTTTCACTTTTATTTATATAGAAAAAATTTGGCAAAAATCTTTTAACTGAATTAAAAATTGCTAATATTCTATTACTTCAAGATTTTGTTGATGATTTTGCATCTATTTCACGTCATGGTGAAGAAAATGGTTCATGTGATCATATTATAACTCTTAAAGATCCTAAACAAGTTGCACAAGTAAATCAAAGTATTTAGAATAAAAAACAAAAAAAATTTAAAGTATTTATTTTTAAAGACACAATCTCAATTATTACAACAAATAACAGATTCTGGCATTGTTTCAAAAACATTTCATTATGCAACAAATCTTTTTTCATATATAAATGATCGACGTTTTCAAGGTTTTATATCTGATATTGATAAAAATGAACATTGTCTTCATGTACAACCAGTTCGTTATCAAGAACATATTGAAACATTAATGGAAGAACTTCAGTAAAAACAAAACAAAAAAAAAAAAATATCATTTTTTCTTTGTTCCTTATTGAAATCAACATACTTTTTTTTCTTTTTTTAAATTTAAGTTCATATTATTCAAGTCCAATATCAAATTCATTAATTATTAATAATATTGAAACAGGTCTATCATGTGTAACAACATATGATGGAATATATCATCGTGCATTTATTAAAGAAAGTGATTTATATAAATGTGTTATTGTTTATATTGATTATGGTACAACAAAAGAAGTTAATAAAGATGAACAACAATTTAAATATTTACTTAAACATTTTGCTGAATTACCATGTATGGCTATAGCATGTCGTTTAGATGATATAAGTTTTATACCAAATGATAATAATTTATTACCAGATACATATAATGAAATATATACATTATGTAAAGATGGACCATTTTTTATTGAACCAACTGGATATATAAATGGACTTTTAACAATTAGAATTCTTGATGCAGATGAACAATGTTTAAATGATATTGTCGTTCAATTAAAACTTGCAGTACGAAAATTTTCATAAATAATTTGTGAACTAAATATTTTCGAATTCAATGTAGAATGTATTTGAATATACTTCTAGGAAATATTAACGACAAAAAAAAAACAACACTTTTTATTGCATTCTTAAGTTCAAATATGACAATATGATAGAGGAAAAAAAAAATAAAAACTCTACCTTTTTGTAATTATTCTATTCTTCTAAAGATCTTAAAATTGATTACTTTTAAATTCATCAAGATAGGAGTTTATCACTACATCATGTCAATTCATAGAGTTTATTCTAACTTGGAATGAGATATGAAAATATGGATTTGGATGAAGAGAAGATCTCGAGAAACATTCACAGTCATACTCTCTTCTATCAGGTGTTACATCGGTGAAGTAAAGAGTTTACTAAATTAAAATAAAAACAAAAGCAATGAGTAGATCTCAGAAAGAGATAACAAAGTGGTAGGAAACATAGGTCTTCGAGTCACAGTGTCATATAACTAAAGATCGAGCTTCCAAACCTGACTGAGTCGGGATTTAGAAATTTTCTGTTAATCGGAACAGGAACTGATTTGATAAGTACTATTCTGAAAGTTAGAGTTAATTATAACTTAATTCTTATAAGATCATCATCAAGATTACCTGAAAATGTGTGTTAGTCACCGAATATAATCGAAAAAATTATATTGCATCTGCAGAGCGACTACCACGTGCGGATTGAAAAATTTAATTGAGAGTACAGTTTGAACCCAAAAATGCTGAACCTGACGAGATCTACAGTACCGCTCCACCCTACCATCAGACTATGGCAGCTTTCTTCACATTGTGATGATACTCTCCTTTTTTATTTTCGAGCACAGCTAGATCTGTAAAAATGACTGATTGTAATTAGTTTTTTATATTTCGAAATAGTCTTGATGTATTTTATTTACTCTATTTGATGTCGTGGAAATGAAGTATAATGATTATGATGTATATCCAGGACGATAACAGCCGTGTTGCATTGTATACGACCGTACTTGTTTGATGACAAGGGGAAGAGAGTGGGGTTGAGATGAATTTTTAGTGAAAAGATTTCCTTTATTTAGTATTTACGGATCAAACAATATAGAATAAAAACGGGAGAAGAGCAGCTAGTCGAACGATTTTTGTTTAGGTATGTGTGACATTAATATAGAAAGATTCGTATTGTTCTATCATATTCTCAAATTTAGACTTAAGAATGAGAATTTCTTTCAACATTTTTTAGTTATACAAATTATTGTTTCAATTTCTAAAATTTGACTCAGATCTTAGCTTAATAAATATGTTAAAATATTTTTCTAGGTTAAAATATCCTCACTTCAAAATCAATCTCCAATAGATAATTATCAACAAGAACAGTAGGTTCTTCTTATTTGATATTTTCTGTTTAAGATTAAAATTTTTTTTCTTTTCTTATCTTTAAGACAAAATGTACGAAAACCTGTTGAATTAAAATTCGATTTTTTGAATGATGCTGTTCAATGTCCATTACCAGATTCAGAATCATCAACACCAGAAAGCAATACAGATAATTTGAATTTTAAATTACCAAAAAATAATTCTATTCAAATAACAAATAATTCTTCAAATGTTAAACATCAATGTAAATTGATTCAAATTAATGAAAACAATTCATTTTATCTTATTCGTTATAATAATAATAAACCATATATACCATGTTTCAGTTTAGCACGCTTATTACATCTGTCTGAATCAGATGTTTTATCTGAAACTGTAAAATGAAAACGATTATTAATTTGAATATTTATTTAAAAATTCTTTCTTTTTATTTTCTCTTTAAGTTATTATCACGTATTCGTTTACAAGATACATCTGAATATTCTTCAATATTTGAATATCTTAGACAAACAAATCCAAAAGATTGTCTTCATATTCAACAAAATTTGCTCTTTCTATTTGATCTAATATCAGCATTGAAATATATTGAACGACTTGGTCAGATAAATAATAATATTCTTATTGAAACATTGCGTCAACAAATCAATGCATCGAATGAACCAGAATTTTGGAATAATGCCTATGTATATATTTCTTTTTCTTTTTTATTAAATAAAATATATAGTTTATATTTTCAGGATTGTTATAAACCCTCAACTATTGTACCACCATTATTATCTGTTCAATCTTCTAATCAAACTGATGTTGAACGTTATAATGAATTATTAATTCGCCGGTATTTAAATAGAATTCATATTCATATTAATAAATCTAGTGGAAATTTTTGAGACATTAATTTTCTTAGAATTAAACAAAAAAAAAGGATAAAGATGAAATATTGGATAATAAAGATCAGATGTTTTTTATGAATTTCTACCACATTGCTAGAGTTTCCACTACGGAAGATATAGAAGAATACGGGATTGTATGATACCCACACTAGACGACATGTTCTCAGAATGTGTGTCGAAATCACCTGACATTCTTGAGAAATCCTATTGTTGAGATTTTTGAAAAAATTTTGGTTTTTTTTGATAGCTGAATGATGCATTTTTGTGGATAGGGAAGTATAGTATCGGTTGTGTTAGGAATGCAACAGTGAACACATTATAAAACTGAAGTGTGGAAAAAGTTTAACAATAACGTATTTTTGACTGGTTTTTTTAATGTTAAGCAATTAGCTCAAATCCAGATATTGATTTTAATAGCTAATGAAGTTTTCTATTTAAGGCGTTTTATACCAAGATTTCATAGATCATGTGTAATGGTAAGGTTTCTGAAAAGCCAGATATGGTAGTTTTCGGGTTTCAAAAAGTTATCTTTTTAACAATACCATTTTAAAGAAAACAAAATAAGGAGTCACAGCAACTTCTACAATTTTCCCTTAGAAAGCTCAAAGAATAACAAAAACCAAAAGAAGACTTTTTTAGTCGATTTTTTGATAAATTTTGTCTTTCTTATGGTTTTTGTGATGCTTTTAACTTTATAAGGAAAGTTTGTACAAATGCGGTGACTCCTCATTTTATTTTCTTTAAAATAGCATTGTTGAACAATAGATCCGACAAAGTCTTCCGAGATCTGAAAACTACTGTATCTCACTTTTTTAGAAACTTTACCATCGTAGTACATCTATGAAATCATGGCATAGAACGGATTAGATAGAAAATTCGATTGGCTATCAAAATTACTATATGAATTTGAGCGATGCATTTCGACTTTTTTAGTCCGAGGAGATTTATTTAAAAACATGAACAGACCATAAGAACTAAACCTTCTTCGAACGAGAAAATTGAACTCAAGAATTTTGACAAACCTCCTATAGTTTCGGACACTTAGACCTCAAAAACCAATAATCTAGTTTTATAAAACTCAGCTATTTTTTGGAATGGCCTCTTCGACCAAAAAAAATCGAAATCGATCCAAGACCATCAGAGTTTTATCATGCGTTCACCGTTAGTCTATACGTACATGTTTAGATCAGTGCAAAAAAAGCTGTACGTAAGACTGGGGCACCGTCACCATTGCGCCCCTAGATTGTATGCTTTAAGTATGTGAACTAATTCCTTTGTTGGGATTGCATCGTATATCTTCATTAGCAAAAACTAGAACTGGGTTCTGGAAATTCATAAAAGGCGTCATACGAGAATATTAATCTTTTTATTTTCTATGATTAAACTAAAACTAATCATTTGAAAAGTACCATCGAAAACCATTAAGATCGGATGTTTCTCACAGATTTCTTTTTTTTTCTCATTAATAAAAAGTTTAAAATATATTACTTTTTTTTTTTTCATAATATAATTTAATTAACATTTTCATCTTGAAGTAGAAATATCTTATGCGATATGTTACGTACTGATCATGTAACTGAATGTGCCATTGAATTAACATCAATTGAAAATGAACTTGAACAATTAGTACAAAGAATGCGTCTTGGTGCAATATCTCAACAAAATAGTAATGTTTCATTAACACCATCTAGTCTCACAACATCGATACATAGTGGTATAGACTAAAAGAAATTGAATTTAAAATAAAAACATTCTTCTTTTAGATCAACAAAATTTATCTATGAATAAAACTGATAAATTAAAAGATTTAATGGAACGATGTAAAAAATTAATTAATATTATTCTTGTTCTTGATGATTTTGTTGCTATTGATGATAATATAACGAAATATATTGAAAGTAATTTATCATTTTTAAATTCTGGAAAAATTTCATCAAATGATAATCAATTATATAAACAATATTCTAATTTACTTGAAAATCTCACACATATTGTGAATGATCTTCGACAACAATTACCAGCTAGTGTGAATTTTTAATTATTGTCTAATACGAATCATTTCTGTCAATTACAAGAGAAAACCAGCATTTATCATTATCTTCTTCTTCTTCTTCTTCTTTTTTATTCAACAGAACAAATCCAATAACAATGATTGAATGAAAAAAAAAAAAAATAAAAGACTTTATGTCAATGAACATTGTTCGATATTCATTTTCTCGTTTGTTATTGTTCCTATTCATGTTCTAGTTCAATCTGAAAATCGTATAGCGATTTTTTTTTTTGTTATTGTCTTTCCCGTTTCAAACTTTGTTGTAACTTTAAAATAGCATATAGTAAAAAAAAACAATCATATGTAACAGAAAACAAAAATTAACAAAATTTAATGCTTGACATTCCATAAGAGAGATCCAGGAAGAACTACTGATAAATAAAATATTAATCTCTCTAGTATATCTATTTTAAGGTCAGGTACCATGTTCTTGGTGCAGAGTGATTTTGATTACTTCAGTAAACATATAGTAAAAAAGAATGATTGAATCACATAAAACGCTTTGCTTTGTTTTTTTCTTTCATGACAGTATTAAGTGTGAAAAAAGCAGGAGTTCCCCGACTGAGGCCGTGTCCATCTCTAATAAACTCGTTCCATTGAAACACACAGGGAAAATGCCATTTCCAAATTCGTCCCCTTTAGATTTGTTCTTAAATATTCAATTATCAGTTTCATTGTTAAAGTGGATGTGCGGGGATGAATGTGGGTGTATATAGAAGACTTATCATCCCATGCAGTGCCATACCCTGCAATATTTGAATTTCATCTATTATTAAGGAATCATTGGTTTTTTTTTAATGTTATGTTTCTGTGTACTATTGCTCATATTTCTTTTAATAAAGTAAATATCAGATGATGATTTAATTAATAAAATATCTTATTAATATCTCTTCAGAAATTAGTTAGGTAAAAACGTGAGAAGACGAATTTTTACTAATTAAGAATAGTTCCAGTCGAAGATAACGCCATTAAAGAAACAAGAAAGACTTATTTGAGATTAAATCAAGAGGTAAAATTAGATGATCATATAAGAACATTAGATTATCAACAAAGATGATTAGAAGGAAAAGAGAGAGGTAGTTACAGTTAAATACTATTACGAATATATTCTTCATGATCTTGAATATCAAACTTTTTCTTCCTATGTTCATATAATATGAAGATGACATTTTAAAGTTACTATTAAAATCCTATTTGGTAACTTAAACAAAGCGTATCTGTTGTAAAATTCGCATTATTTCACACGGGAGTCTATTCTAGTTTGTCAACATTCATTTAAAGAATGGAAGGATTTTTAAGAGAAAATTATATTTGAAAAAGATAAACGAAAGACGAATGCAGTTTTTAGACGTAAAAAATTATTTTAACAATTCAGACTTGCTGGGGTGCCTGGATATGACGAGGAAAGATAATGATTAGAACTTCTTCGTCGAGTATTTCTTCATTATCTGATAAGTAAAACAGAAGAATAATCGAAAAAGAGATATCAAATGATTCATTACGACAGTTAATATCGAAAGAAAGGTGTTAGAAAATGCATTCTTTCTCATAAATACATACCAAAAAAGTCCAACTTAGTTCATATTTTTGAATTTTTATTGGGTAAATCTAACAGGAATTCTGACTCAATGCAAAATATCAAACTAAGTTACTGCCATTCTTCTTTTGCAATATAGACTTCAGTATTTTCATCCAATAGAAATATGCTTACATACTTATGTCTGTTCTTCGAAAGAGTACGCGATTGCTAACAAGCCATACATTCACTTATTATTCATTTCTTGTGATACTCCTACTCTTATTGATAGATCAATGCTTCCTTTCTTATCTTACTAATTTCGCTTCACTGAGCACACTCCACTTTTTAAAGAAAAGCGAATATACATCTATTATATAAAATTTACTTTATCTATCACAATACCTATAACTAAGTAAAATTCTAATGTTAGACTAGGTATTCACTACAGATTTTCTAGAAAAATATTTCTTCGTAAAGGCTTGTTGTTGACTAAGACTATATTCTCAATTATACTGAAGAGAACTTTGTCACATAGGTCATAAATTTTGTTTGACGTGAATGTTATTTTTTCACCGAGAAAAGTAAAAATAAGTAAATAACGATAAAAGCAAAGAAAAATAAGAGTATTGACACTCTAGAGTCTATTTAAAAAAATAATATTCGAGTAATGAATAATTAACTACAACTACAAAAATCATAAACCGTGACAAGTCAAAATATAACTACCAAACATACTCAAACCTTTTTCTATTTTATTTACATCATAAGGCTGTGATCGACTATTTATTTTTCGATTTTTAAAAAATCATATTCTACGAATATTAAAAATATAAACATCATAATAAAATTTTTATTTCTCAATGAGTATTCGCAATTGATGTTATTTTCTTTCTGTAATAAAAGAAACACTACTTTTATGTATTAATTTCTTAAACCATAGAAATTTTGATACCTACATTCGTCTTTAAATTCTGACGCAAAAAAAAATCATGCTTAAGAAAAAAAAACATCTTTCTTTAACATCACATGCAACTTAATCTTGAATGTTTATATGAAGAATTTTATTCAATTTATCCCATGTATATAGACACATGTCAATTTGATACTGTAGTATTTCGTAGAAAAATATTTACTTAAAACAAAAACAAAAAAAAAGATCTTATTCGAATACTTAAAACACTTTGAAGAAACAACATGATCATAATTTTGCAAACGTCAGATAGTTGTCGTATTTTCAGTTTGCAAATTTTCTTTTGTTGTTGTTGTTGTTAATTCGTTCTTATCTTATATGGAGGTCCTTTTTTAATGTCAATTGTAAAAATGTATATACAGATTGATATAAAAAAGAAAAAGAATAAATCAGAGAAATTCGTCGAAACATTATAATAAAAGACAAAGGAAAAAAAAAATTTGTATGTTTCTATTAGAGTTTCTCTTCAATGAATTAAACAGCATACTTTTGACTTGATGATTTTCAAATTAAACATGAAAGATAATATTAATTACTAGCAAGAGTATCTTGAGATCACCAGGATTGGAAGGAAGTCGATTGAAAGTTGATCAGTATGTATGTCCCATATATTCTATAATTACTTATCTTCTTTTGTTTTTAATAGTTTGTTCTCATCTTGAATTAATCTTGTTTGTTTTATATATTTCATAGACTGGGTCACTGCTATTAAAAATCATGTTCTTACTTTCTAAATTTTTTTTTCGTTTACTGTCGCGATACGTTATGTGACCCGTCAACTATAATCAATATGACTCATGAAAATGTCGTCAAAAAAATTTTGGTTTTTTCCAACTTAAATGAAAAAAATACATTATCTTGATATGCAAACAGAACATGAAAAAAAAAACAACACATTTAACTTTCTGCAAAAATATTTCACTGTATTAGTTGGAAATTTCATTTAAATAAAAACAGGTTTGTTTAAAATCAGTCTAAATTTATCCTTGGAAAATTCCTTGATTTTGTATCTTTTAAATCAAATATATATATATATATATATACAAAAGAAAATTTTCAAAATATAATAAGATATTTGCATTTTATATGAAATACATTTCTTCTTTATAGAAGTTGACTATTGTTTTTTTTTGAAAATATTTTGAAGTCACTACACAACAACAGTATGTACTTAATTTTCGCCGACAATCGATCTCTAAGAAAAATCCAACAAAACACTCGTGTTTTTTTTTTCTTCCAACTAAAAAAAAAAAAGGAGTATATAAAGAATTGTTTGCTTCATCTACATCGTCTGCATTATTTTATTCATTCTTTTTATTTTCTTCTTTTTTGATTTTTAAAAGTAATATATGACATATAGTAAAAAAAAAAACACTACTTGAAATTTTCCGTGAATTTTTTCTATTATAGATTAATTATGTCTACGACAAATGTTTGTTCTTTTTGTGAAGAACGACCTTATGATTTAATATGTACATGTGGTGATAAATTTGATTTTGATTGTATTCATCAACATATAGAATATCTTGGTACTGAAATTGACCATAATTCTCAAGTAACTTCTGATAAATTATATCATCTTAACGCTTTACAAGAGAGCGCGAATGGAAATGAAAATGTTAATACTGCTCAAACAATTATAGATAATTGGGTTTGTATTAATTTTATATTTGAAATTTTTCTTCTTTTCTAAAATTCATAATGAAATTTGAGTATTAAATCTTGAATTCGAAAAACAAAACAAATAAAACGAAGCATGCAAGGAAGAATGTAAAGTTTAGGTCATGTATATTTTTGATCATCAAAACAAAAACAAAACAATTCGTCTAATCATCTACTTTATTATTAGACAATAACAAATAATATAAGAAATAAATATCATACATTTACAAAAATAAATAAGATGAAAAAAAAAAGCTATATCAAAATTGTAGAAACAGAGAAGATGTGGATAGATTAAGAGAAGATCCACACTCTTCTTTATAAATTTTCTTAATTAATTTGATCATTTTGAGTAGATGAGATTATTATTATTATTATTTAACTTTATGTTATCGATCAATCTAGCTTTTGAGATTAGTACATTATTTGCCATAAATGCACTATCTATTACTCATTTTGTATGAATGTGTCTAATGATCGAAAGTATCTTTTTTGTGTTTTTGGTGATCAAAAGATAGTTTTCTCTCAAGTTTATCTAATATTAAAGAAAGAAAGAAAGAAAGAGAATATCTATTTTCTATTGAATTATTTTTATAGAAACGTAAACGTATGCAAGATATCGATGATATAGCAGAAAAAGCTTTAAACGAAGTTGAACAACGAAAAAATACTCTCAAAGATGTTCCATTAATTCAAGAAAATTTCAGTAAAATATGTTCTTCATTACATCAGCCAGCTCATAGTAATTTAAATGCTCTTATTGACCTTCAACATCAAATTCAACATATGATTGAAAATTATGAAAACTTACCAACACTTATTCAAGATGATACTAATTTAGATGCATCACTTCAAATAAAATTAAATCCATCAATATCACATACAAATAATCAAGAATTAAGAACAATTGATATTGAACCACAACAATTTGTACCAAATGATCCAATAATATCTGATACAAATAGATTAAGATCACCAGAACTAACAAATCAATTAACAAATGGAACTCATACAGTTGAATTAACAAATGGAACTCATACATATGAATTACCAAATGAAGTTTATACAAATGGATTACCAAATGATGTTCATACAAATGAATTACCAAATGAAGTTTATATAAATGAATTACGAGATGAAGTTCATACAAATGAATTACCAAATGAAATTCATACAAAGGAATTAACAAGTGTAACTTATACAAATGATTCAATAAATGATAATACAAATCATGATGAATTTGATGCTGGTCAAACACGTCAAATTCAACGTATTAATCCAATATTAATATCTGTAAATAATGATCGATATGTTGGTGCAATTTGTTGTCATAATAATCAATTAATTTATAATGATTATGATCGAATAACTCGAAGTTCTCGTTTAACTTTTATACCTGATATAAATGATCTGGCAACAAAACAATTTATTAATTGGTATCAACCTGATGCATCATTTGGTTCTGGTGATAATGAATGGATTCAAGATATTACATATTCAAATAAACTTTCAGCTTATTTAATACTTAATCGTGCACGTTTACGTCTATTAAAAGATAATACAAATGATCTTATTGAATTTCAAACATTTTTTAATCGTACTATGAAACGATTATCATGTAGTGATACTCATATTTATTTAGTTGTTGCTCCTAGTACAATAACTTATTATGGTGATGAAATTATTCTTATGAATTATAATAAAGAAGAACAAATATGTAAAACATTTCGTGATATATTACCATCTCGAATGAATCGAGGAGCTGGATCATTAGTCGGAGAAATAAGTGATTTAACTGTTATTTCAAATGAACAAATAGCAATTGGTTATCGTTTTGAACGTCGTCGTGAAGTTGGTATTTGTTTATTGAAAGTTTTAAATGATGGTAGAGAATGGTCATGTTTTAAACAATTATTACTTGATGATTGTTGGCATAATGAATTACCATATACACCAAGAGTAGATTGGTGTGCAAAATTAAATGCTATTATTCTTATTGAATATATGACAGGTCATTTAATAATGATTGATAAAGATGGTCAAGTAACTGGTGAATGTCGTTTTATGCATGTAGAAAATCATCGTGAATCACCAATTAATTTATCTGTAACAAATAATTTACTTTGTGCACGATTTGAATCATCAATTGCTATTCATAAAATTATTTCATAAAGGATTTTTGTTTTTTTTTTTTTTTTCGTATTTTTTGTGACAAAATTTTTCATTTAAAAAATACATTCATATATGTCGACAGAGAAATCATAATGTAGCTCTAACATAGTTGTATAATATTGATTTTTGTTTTATTTTTTTAATTTAATAAAATTTCTATGTAAATGATCGACAACATATTCTTTTTTGTTCATCAACTAAAAATTAAAGCTTGTCAATACAATCTCTTTGGAGTTAAAATATGGAACTTACATGTCTTATTTAGTCTCATTTTGTTAATACAAAATATATCAAATGAAAAATTTCTAGTAGATTATAATTGTTTTCTAAGGATCATCAATCATCAGAGAAACGATCTATGTCTTATTTACAGAATGGATTATATATAACACTACGATAAAGAATTGAAATAATTTCGTTTTGATTCATTCGAATAGACTGATTTTTGCCTACACTAACAAAATCTCACCTATAGTCAACTAAGAAAAAATACATATGTAATGTTTCATGGATCATTTTTAATCGTTATCATCTAACGAGGGAACTATCCAAACTGATACCCACCGTTTGAGCTTATATTCAGTTCACAAGGAAGTCTTCGTAAGGACATTCTTGAACATCAATTTTTATCTACGCAAAAACAAAAAAATACACTATTTAGAACATTTATAAATGTATTCCAACTATTCCAATTTCAAGAAAGGCTTTAAAATGTTCTAGAGCAATATAAGCCCTTTCTTTCTTATTGCTGTTCTGCGTCTTTTTCTATTTCTAACTTGAAAAGGAGTCTCAAACCTGTTATTCTCAGTTGCTAAGGAAACGCAACCAATGACCAGTGGCTTCTCTCGCTCTCCATAAAATTTCAAGTTGAAACTTACACTCATTATACTTTTCTTCGAAAAACATAATATGAGTTTCCCAAAAAGGAAACAGTTCAATATCTTCCATTCACCATACGCAGAAGTTATAAGATAAATCAATTTTTTTTCATTAGAAATATAAAATATTCAAATAAAAATACTTTTTAAAGAAGAAAAAAAGGTGATACGTAGAAGGTAAGAAATGATCTTAATAAAAATAACATATTACAACTACAAAAACAAATAATAAAATTAATGAAATTATCATAGAAAAGTAATTCCAAAAAAAAAAACCAAAAATTTTCTTTTTAATCTTTACGTAATTTAGCAAGATCTTCAATATGTTGAATAATCAATGCTGTCCAACCTGTTTGATGACTAGCACCTATTCCACGTCCTGTATCACCATGAAAATATTCATAAAAAAGAACAAGATCATGAAAATATGGATCTTTTACATAAATTGTTTCATCACCATTCAATGGTCGTTTTCCATTTTCATCAAGTAAAAAAATTTTTACTAAACGTCTTGAAATTTCTTGTGATACTTCATGTAAATTCATCATTTTTCCACTTCGTGTTGGACATTCTATTTTCCAATTATCACCATATGCATAATAATAACGTTGAAGTGCTTCAATAATTAAATAATTAATACATAACCATATTGGTCCACGCCAATTTGAATTTCCACCAAACATATTCGTTGTTGATTCACCTGGTGAATAACTTACACATTGTTCATGTTCACTACCTGGATCAAATATATATGGATGTTTTTCATGATATTTTGATAATGAACGTATACCATATTCAGAAAGAAATTCATCTTCATCAAGTATATATGTTAACATACGACGAAGACGAATTTCTGATGGAATTGAAAGTACAATAGAATTATTACCATTTGATTTACATTGAATTATATGTTGTCGAAGATGAGTTTTATATTGTAAAAACCAATTTAATCGTTTTTGAAAACCTTTTAAATGATGTATTTTTTCCATTTCAATAACAGATATAGCAATTAAAGGTATAACACCAACTAATGAACGTGCTATTAAAAATATTAATATTAAAAAAAAATCAAAATAAATTTTAAATAATTTTCTTACTCTTTAATTTTGTAATTTTATCTGTTTTACCACATTTAACTTGATCATAATAAAATCCATCATCATCATCCCATAAACCTGTTCCACCATGAACATTCATTGCATCAACAATTTGAACAAAATGTTCAAAAAATTTTGATGCCATATCTTCATATGCTTCAATAACAGGTTGATTATTAATACCACTAGCTAATTCAATTGATATAGTAAACATTATTAATGAATAAAAACACATCCATGCTGTAGCATCAGATTGATGCATTGTACCACCATCAGGTAATTCAACTGAACGATCAAATACACCAATATTATCAAGACCAAGAAAACCACCAGAAAATAAATTTAAATTTTTTGGATCTTTACGATTAACCCACCAAGTAAAATTGATTATTAATTTAACAAATACACTTTCAAGAAATTTTCGATCATGTTCGTCATTTTTATTTGTAGATATTTTATATATTCGCCATGCTGCCCAAGCACTAACAGGTGGATTAACATCACAAAAATTAAATTCATATGCTGGAATTTGTCCATTTGGATGCATATACCATTCACGTAAAAGTAATCTTATTTGATCTTTAGCAAAACGTGGATCAATACGTGCAAATGGTATAACATGAAATGCTAAATCCCAACTAGCAAACCATGGATATTCCCATTTATCAGGCATTGATAAAACATCTCGACAATATCTAAAAAAAAGCAAAAATAAATGAAACAAATTCTTCGTTTTCTAAAGATCTTCTATTATGTTGCATTTATTTTTCACAACTTTTTGTTTTTTTTTTTATTAATAAAAGTTTTTCAAAATAAAATTCAAACCGATTTCTAAGTGACCGAACAACTCGCCATGAGTGAGGATCTTTTGTATATTCTCACCAACTCACTTGCAATGTTCCTTCAGAATATTTTAACACTAACATGTCATGCAATGAATTCTCCTAGCACTGATTTTTTGAGGTTGTGAGAACGTAGTAATATTCTTGACTTCTGTCTTTGAAGATTTTTTTTAGCTCAAAATTCGGAAAACTAGATAAATTTTGATATAGACATACGAATTAAAGTTCTCTTCTGGAAGAGAAAATTTTCAACTTACAAATGCAACCAATCTTTATTTCGAGCATTTCTTTTTCGTATTTCTGATGGATGGCTTATGTCAGGATCACCTTCAATCCAATCTTCAATAATATAATGATAAAATTGTTTTGTATGTAAAAGACCAGCATAAGCTTGTCGAACAATATTTTTTTCATCTTGATTTAATTTTGAATTAATTATTAATGAATAAAATTCTTCTGTTTCATTAATACGTTTTTCAAATATTTGATCAATATCATTAAAATTAAATTTATTTAAAATTTGTTCATTATCTAATAATTGATATAAACGAAGATGAATTTTTATTGATGATTTTGCTTTTATATTAAAATAATAATATAAACCAACTTTTGTTCCATGTTGTTTTGAATTAACAAGATTTTTTTCTTTATTTATTATATATTCATGAAATGCATCTTTAACATATGGTGAATAATTATCTATATTATATAAACGTTTAAAATTTGTTTCATTTTCTGTAAAAAGTATTTCAGGCATTTGACCATATTCATCAGGATTAATATCGAATAGAAATGGTTCAAGTGTATCATGTTTTGTACGTAGAAAATTTTCTCCTTGTTTTTGTTCAATTTTAGGACGCATTGTACAACCTTCATGTTTACAACCCCATGACCATGTATTACGAAAAAATAATGTTGGAATTATATGTAGAGGTGCATCATTTAATGAACGATTTTCAATTGTAATACGTATAAGAATATCATTCGGAGAATTTTTAGCATATTCAGTAAATATATCAAAATATTCATTATTATCAAAAATTTTTGTATCAAGAAGTTCATATTCAGATTCATGTTTTGAACGATGACGATTTTCTTCAATTAATTGTTTATATGGATATTCATTTTGAGGATATTTATAAAGACTTTTAAAATAAGAATGTGTTGGAGTTGAATCAAGATAATAATAAAGTTCTTTTACATCTTCTCCATGATTTCCTTCTGAAAAATTTTAAAAAAAAAAATTTTTTTATTATTTTTTACTGTTCATTGACTTTTTTTGTGAAATATGATCGAAAAGGAGCTTAGACCCATATATCAATAACATCTTGTTATAATATATGAACTACTTCCTTATTGCATTTCTTGAAGGCTAAGTAAAAGAATGGTGCATAAAACGATCTCATTGTGATTAGCAAGAGCAACTACATCATGTTTTACATTCCTGCAGGGATTGTGGTAATAAGTTTTTTTTTTCTTAAGTATAATAACATACCAGGTCCAGTTAATCCAAATAGACGTTCTTTAAGTATAGGATCTTTTTCATTCCATAATGATAATGCAAAACATAAACGACATTCACGATCTGTAAAACCTAAAAGACCATCTTCACCCCAACGATAAGCACGTGATCGTGATTGATCATGAGAAAAATAATTCCAACAATCACCATCTTCAGAATAATCCTATATTGGTAAAAATTTGTATAAATATCAATGAGAAGATATTTTGATTTAGTTCACGAACAGTACCCCATTGTCGTTCAGCTAAATATGGACCCCATCGTTTCCAATTAGCTTTACGAGCTTCGTCTTCACATAAACGTTCATATTCAGCATTCGATGATGTCGCCATTTTGAGAATACTCTTCAATGATCAATAATATTATCGAAAATAAGATGATGATTACACCTTTCATAAAGCCAAAATAGTCATATCATCATGATAGAGCTAAATATGTTTATATAGCACAAAAATATGGCTGGGTAAAGATGAGAACGAAAAAAAAGGTATTATACCTAGACAATCCAATGTTTGTTATACATTAGTTTCTGACGTAATATTATTTTATGTAGGAGAACACTCGATGTCTAATAAAAAACATTGTCAAAAGAGATCGCTGTAACTTTTGTCGTCTTTTTCTTCATTGTTCCTCAGTCGGAACTAATGAAAAAATAAACAAAGATATTTTTATCTTGAAAGATTTGTTCAACTAATAATGTTAAACAAACTAGATGTATCACTTAAAATAACTTCATTTTTTTTTGAAAAAGTATAGCTTACAAAATTGATCGATTCATATTATTGTATGAAGTCAAATTAGTATAAAAGAGTCTGGCAATATATGACAACATTGATTAGAATGATTAGAACAATGTAAGGATTGGAAAAAACAAAGAACAAACTAAACAATGAATAATATTGAAAATTAAGCAAGAGAAAAATAATACGACCTCATGACTGCGAAATTTCAATTAATATCAATCAAAACATCAGTACAAAAATATAGTAAAGAGGAGATCATATTGAATGGTCACTTTTTGCAAGTCATCTTTTCATTATCTAATACGTTTCATGTAAAAGCAAAATATATCATAGGATACACCCAACAAAAGTTTTACAATTTGCAAAGAAAAGTTTATTTTATATGCATGTACCTTTTGTTTTATAAAAAAACGACGAAATTCTTTTTCGATCAATTTTTGACGCTTAGAACAAGGTCATTTTTTTTAA
This sequence comes from Rotaria sordida, assembly GCA_905250125.1. NCBI lineage: Eukaryota > Metazoa > Rotifera > Eurotatoria > Philodinida > Philodinidae > Rotaria > Rotaria sordida. Next base: position 107,988 of record CAJNOL010000140.1, read on the forward strand.
TCGACAATCAATTTGTTCTTTTATCTCATCAATCAAACAAAATTCTATTCATTAGGATGTGCTTATGCTACTAGTCGACAGGCAGCATGTGGACGAGATGATATAAATTAAAAGGCTAAGTATCCAAAAAGAATTATGGTGTTATTAGATGCTTCTAAAAATCGTCTCACGTTTTCAATTATATTCGAATTTAATTGAAGTTGTTCTTTGACATGCGCAATTTGAAGGTGAATGGCTGCTGGTCGGTAATGTTCCATTTATCAATAAAACAATGCAATGGCACATACATATAAGGTAACATTGACATGGTACACAGAGTGTTTTTTGTATTTCATAGGCAAACACAGATGACCAACAAATAAATAGGACGCTATCATCAATAATATGTAATAGGATAAAGTTATAAATTATGAGTCTTTAATTGGTGCAATAACAAAAGAAATCTACTGCATACCAAAAAATAAATATGTTCGCAGCGTCGAAAATTGATCGAACTGAATTTTGTCGTTTTTAAAAAACAAAAAGGTATACATATAAAAGTAGCTTTTCTTTGTAAATTGTAGAACTTTTTTCGACGCAACTTGTGGTATATTTTGTTCTTTTAAAACATGATCTAAAATGGGTATTGAAGTATAGGAATAAAAATTTCTACCCTCTCCCTTCTCCGTACGGGCCATGACAGATGCTTGCCAGAGACCAACACAGATTTTATATCAGTAACATATCGTTATAATATATGACCTACTTTCATATTGCATTTCTGAAGGATTAAATTAAAACATAGTGAAGAAATGTGTCCCAAAATAGATAAAATAAAAACAATCTCTCTGTGATTGGCAATAGCAATGACATTGTACTTTACATTTTAATCCCGCAGGGACTATATTCACAATTTTTATTAATTGACTCAGGAGTAGGTGTGGGTAGCAATGTGGATGTGGTTTGTGCGTATGGTGTATTGGCGTACGTGTGCGTGCGTGAGATAGGATGGGTGGATTTGAGTGAAGGTCTCAAGGAGACTCACACCCGAATCCACACCACGCTTAGAGCTACACCCCATACGCACCCACAGTCATAACCACAAAGACAACCACATCCATTCATATTCTACGCCAACACAGCCTCAGCAATATTTTACTTTTAGGTATGTTAGGATTCCGTCTTACCTTTATCGTATTTGTTCGCCTCCATTTGCTCCACAAAAATGCTTGCATTTTGTTTCTCTTTCCTTATCAAACATATTTTGTGCACGTCTATACTTGCTAGAAGTATTACTTTATCTTTTTCCTGCATCTATACGGGCATCCTACTATCTCCGTCGAAAATCTTGCTTCCCATCTATAATATTTATAAGATAAAAATCTCTTTTTGCATTCACTCGAAAGTAAAACAGAGCCATAAGATAGAGTTTCACACTTGTACACCGAGAGGTAGGCGTTCATTTCTAATTATTTCAGACGCAAGAGTTTGTCTTTTTTCTGTGGCATCGTACTCTAACGTCTTCATCGCATTCGTTTGACTTCTGACAAGGAAACTATCGGAACTAATACCGACCGTTTGAGCGCATATTGTGTTGACACGGACGTCTTGTTGAGACTAGCAAAGTCCTGAAAGAGTTCGTTTTGATGAGTCTTTGAAGTTGAGTTACGATCATTTCATTGAACTTTTGATCTAGTTTTAAGTATATAGCGTGTGGCTGTAGGTAGGAGTGTGATTATGTGGTCACTGTTTTGGCTACGGGTGCATTCGATATCCACATCCAGTTTCTATTCACTGTACCACATGGGCACTAACATCCAAACGCAGAATCGCTCAATAAAGCTCATTAGTATATAGATCCACTAAAAATTTCAGTTCGATTCGACGAGAAACTGAGGAAGTTCTTCATTATATCGATCGTGTCTTATGTGAGCTGTCTCTTAAAATGACTGCACTGAAGTCGCAATCAAAGAAAATAAGAATGATTCTTCTCAAAACCTATCTTAAGAAGATATGAATTCAAAATATTACATGGAACCAGGATTCCGTGAGAAAATTCATTTAAGGCGAACTCTATGATATAGCTTTCGTAGACGAAGCATATTTTCTATCGAAAACTGAGAAAATATTGTTTAATTATCCCTATTAGATGGAGAGAATAAGATCTATCTCAAAGTAGATTTCTACGACTGGATTCGACTCGCAAGTGGTACAGATTGAATTTTGAATAATTTCGACTTTTTTTGGGCTGATTTCTCCGAACTTGATCCAGTGCTCTCTATGTACTTTTTTTATGACTGACGTAAAAATCAATGTGTCATAAAGCTATCGGTTCACATTTTATATATAAATACCTTAAAGATGGATCAAACGACTCGGAAACAATTACATAACTTACCCTTATTCTATAAAATAGCACAAATCCACTAAAGCCTAGTGAGATTGTCGTACTTTGGGTGTGAATGTGAAAGTGTTGCTTTGAATTTTCTGTTCAATCACGTCCATTCCATACTCACACTCATACCCACACCCACACCCATACCCGCTTAATATAGCGCACAACATAAGTTGAAACTAGAAGCACTAGCTATCTTTCATCTTGATAACATAAAGAGTCGTCCTCCTTCTCTTCCTCTGTATTCTTAACTTCCCAACTGAGATCTTATAAAGATTGCCGAGCCTTCCCTAGACTCAAAACGTTGTGCCACCTACGATATTCGGTGAATGAAAAGATGATTTGTGAAAGGTAACCATTCGTTATGATCCATTCATCGTATCGATTAGTATAGAAAAGTATACATGCTTTCAATAATCTTCATATAAAAATAACAACTTAGTTTAATATATCAAATATTTTGTTAAGATCTGTATTTTTATTTGTAATTCAAATTCAATAGTTTATGATAAAATAATAATGAACATCTATGAAATATATTTTTCTTTTATTCTTCGTTCGATCGGATGAACCAAATCGATAGATTTATTTTTCTATATTCTAATAATATTAACGTAAGAATAATGTACACGAACTGAATCACGACAAACAGAGTGTACTCGAACATATATTATATAATCTATATAAGCACTTGACTTTAACTAATGGATTTTTTTTTTCTTATGTTATCCATTAATTAAGAAAAGAGAAATATACTTTTGTTTAATATGAACATAAAATATAAACGAATAGAATATTGAAAATAAAGATACAGACTGATTTGTTTATTATACACGAAATCGTACTTGCAAAAAACGACCTTTATATGGCATATTATGTAATGCTTTAATGGATGCTAATGCATCATTCATATGTCGAAATACAACAAAACCATAACCTAAAATTAAATATTTAAATTTATATTTTGAAACAAAAAGTTAACAAAATAAAAAACCTTTTCCAATTGTTGTTCGTTTATTTTTAATAACATCTGTACGAATTATAGGTCCAAAACCTTGAAATATATTTAATACTTCTTCTTGTGTTGTTTCTGGTCCAATACCATAAATAAAAACAACAAAACCACCACTTGATACATCAATTATATTCGATGAAATTAATGATGAATTATTTGAATCTACACTTGAATGTTGACCTGTACCATTATTTAATGATTCACTTGATGTTAATGAAGAATTTGATCTAAATAATTTGACTTGATATTATTTTTGTTTTTCAAAAATAAAACCTATTAAACTTACGCGCCATTTGTCGTTGCTAATGTATCAAGAATTTGATCTGTATTTTTATTTTGTGTTGTTGTTGTTGTTATACCATTATTCGGATATACAACAGGCATTGACATTGTTGATCCACATATATTTGACCAAAAAGGCATCATTAATAAAGTATTCATAAGTAAATTCATATCTTGTCCTTGTTGTTGAGTATTATTTGAATTATTTCCATTAACAATTAAATTTAATTGTGCCATTTGTGCATTAAGAATATCCGATGGATCACGAGTATTTGTTAAATTTGATAATGATGAAATATTATTATCAATTTGTGGTAAATAACGTGCCATTAATTGACGTCGACGTTTATCATCATCAGCAAATTTAACAAGTAATGGACGTTGATGATCAATAATTTGTCCATTAAGACATTCAACTAAGAAGAAAAAAAAACATGATTTCAATTTTGATTTATAAAACAAAAACAAAAGTTGGTTGTTTTTTTTTTACCTGCACGTTGTGCTTGTGAACGAGTACCCATAATAACAAATGCAATACCTCGTGGACTATCTGTTGATTGATCACGAATAACACGTGCTTGAATTATTTCTCCATATGGTGAAAATAATTCAATTAATTTATTTTCATCATATTTTTCTAAAAAAAGAAAAAACAAAAATAATCTCGATAAATTATAATCCTCTTTGTTTCTACCAGGTAAATTTCTTATATAAAGATTTGTACCACGTGTTTCTTCACATTTTGGTCTTGCATAAGATACTTTTATTGTTTTATGTTCCAGTTTTAATTGATTAAGTGTATCAATTGCTATATATAAAATTAAATGAGAATATTAAAAAAAAACTTAAATATATATAATAATTTACCTTTAGCTGCATCTTCAGCTCGATAATAATCAACAAAACCATAACCATATGAATATCCAGTTGCACGATCATACCTAAAAAAATTATCAAAACTAAGATAAATACGTAAGAGGATTGGTTAAGGCATGCCAGTTTTTTGTCTGAAAATTTTCAATAGTTGGCATCATCTTTTTCTTGAAACGTGTTATTTTTCCAACAAAAAGCGGAAAATCTTTTTCGTTTTTTTCTGATCGCATATACTAGAATTCTCAAAGAAACTTCATTGTAGCCAATTAAAAGAGCATGTGAAATCGCAGTGACTAATAGAACCAATTTTTTGAATTAAGTCTTTTCAATATTATATAAAGCAGCACTTCTATAAATAGATCTCCCATTTTTTTATTAACATACCGTGTTTGATCAATTTTTCTCTACTTATAAATCACTGAAGAGAATCAAAAGTAATCAGATAGAATGAGAACTTTATACTCTCTCTAACTGTATATTAAGAATTCTTTCTCTCATTTAAAGTTAGTTCATTGGGAATAAATCTTTGATGATGGACAAAACACTAATTTAAAAAGTATTGGTAAATGTTTGCTCATTATTTGGAGATCTTGGTATCATTGTGAAGAAGTTCAAAATATTTTAGTTACTGATTTACGGGTTAGTTAGATGTAAGCAAATATTTAAATAAATTGAAAACATTGTTCATACTAAACAAAATAGACTTTCTTCTATTATTCATAATTTCTCTGAATGAAATTTTAAGATAGTTTTGAATTTCTAGTGTTGTACATTTTCTCATAATTTTGAGGATGGGAAGAAGATCTTCAAAAGGCTTATATTTACATCAAACGACAATATCGTAATCGACCAATTTGTGAAAACATTTGACGAAATTGTTGTTCTTTAACTGATTGTGGAAGATAATTGACAATTAAACATGTTCGACTATGATCATTTTTACTTAAATTTGAACCATAACCACTTGAATCAGTACCTTTCGTATGACCACTACCTAATGATATATCCGATAATGTATTTATAGCAATACGATCAATTGAATTATTTAAAATCATTTTTTGTATATCAACCATATTAGAAATTTTTTTTTGTTTATTTTTATATGAAAAAGTATAAAATAAGACGTTGCAAGTATGAAAAATTGTTTCGATGAATTTAATTGATATTAATATTGATGATAATTACTAATCAGCCAATAATTTGATATGTCGTAATAAAATGATGTTAAGAAGAGGAAACTTTTATTTTTGGGAAATAGACTCAACAACTGATTAATTGTTACTACTTAGTTACAAAATAATAACTATAATTATTATGCGCGTCATTTTGATATGAGCGGGAACTTTAAATCAAATATTTAAGAAATTTTCTTAAATTTCATATTTAATAGAAAGTAAAAATAATCATCTAATCTAATAATCATATTCTATTATAATATCGATTAATATTTTCATATATATATATATGAAACTATACAGTTTATTTTTACAATAAATACTTATAAATTAGAAAGTTACAATATAAATCTTTATGTCACTGCCATCTGTCTCATTGTCTTTTCTATAAGGTTTTCATCATTCGTTGAAAAGTATCTACCATTAATAACACACAGTATAAGGTGTGAAGTTAACGAATGATTGAAAGCCACAAATAAAACAAAGTGCACTCAAGATAGAATTTTTTCATATGATGGACTATAGACTAATAAATAGAATTGCACATCTTGCATTCTATTATAAATTTATTTACGATGATAGGTGACGTACCTACACGTCTTGTTTCGGCTTTAATACATAATCAAAATAAGTTTTCACCAATACTTGGTTTTCCATTAACATCAAGCAATGCTCGTCAACTTAATTTAAGTATTCATAATAAAGAATTACAAAAATTTGCCAACGTTGAAGATTATGCCAATACTTTAGATAAAAATTTTATTTGGTAAAAAAAAAAAACCTTTTTCTTTTATGATTAAAAAAGAAATCATAATTGTTTATTTTTATAAATAAAATAACATTCAGGTTAGGTGGTTATGGTGAAGAACGAAATATCTATGCACATGCATTGTTATTTTCTCAAGATGATCGTAATATACATTTAGGTGTTGATATAGCATTAAAACCAAATACATCAATCTATGCTCCACTTAATGGACGTATACATAGTTTTAAAAATAATGATAAACCATATGATTTTGGACCAACAATTATTCTTGAACATGAACTTGATGATAATATTCATTTTTATACACTTTATGGTCATTTAAGTTTAAATTGTTTAAAAAATTTAACTATTGGACAATTAATTGAACAAGGTCAACCTGTTGGTGATATTGGAGATAAAACTGAAAATGGTGGTTGGGATCCACATTTACATTTTCAAATTATATCTGATATGGAAAATAGACAAGGTGATTATCCAGGTGTAACATCAAAACAAGATGCATTGATAATGCTTCATAAATGTCCTGATCCACAATTTATTCTTAATTTTCCTGATAAACCGATTATTTATTAAAAATTAAAATAAAAAAAAACATGTTGTTTCTTGTTTTTTTGTTGCTATTTGATTTTAATTAACAATGAAAACTAAACTAAAATAAAATATTTAATATTTGTAGATGGAAGAAAACGAAAATCTAAATAAATTTCATATACAAGAATATGAATGTGGACAAAAAACAAATTTATATCGAATGGATAATTATCAAAATTGTATTAATTTATCAACCATGACAAAAAAATCAAATCTTTCGTTTGCATCATTTTTTCGAGCTTTCTTCTTTCCAGATAATTATCCATTAGGTAATTAAGATATTTATCTATAAAATTTTCAAAATTAATATTTTTTCTTTTATCTAGGTGTTAGTTCTGATTATGGTATCTATCAATATTATAATATAATTCAAACAGGATGTATTGCAATATCAGGTGCATTAGCATTTAGTGCACTTTTTCGTGGAATGGGTGTTGGACAAGATGCATCAAATTATTTAGCTGCTTCTATTGTTTGGTTACTTAAAGATGGTGCTGGTATGATTGGTCGAATTATATTTGCTTGGGGTTTTGCAGCAACATTAGATGCTGATTGTAAACAATGGCATTTTATTGGTGATATACTTAATGATATTGCATGTACACTTGATTTAATAACACCATATTTTCGATCAGTTTTATTAATTATATCAAGTGTATCGAATATATGTCGTGCAATAACATTTGTTATACATGGTTCAACACGAACAGTTATATTTCAAGTAAGATAATATTTAGAAAGGAATGTTAAAGTATTAAATGAAATGAAAATAATTATTACTATGATTAAAAAGCTGTTTGTCCAATCCCTTGTGGGATTAAAAATGTGAAACACGATGTACCTTCTGTTGCCAATCTTATAAAAATTGTTCTTTTTTATGTATATTGGTGTACATTTCTTCATCGTGGCTTACTTTACATGATAGAGCTGAAACAGGATAATACTCCATATATGCTTCAATCATGTGTTAGTTATCTATTATCTCTGATAGTTCCTTGAATTCTTCTTTCAGTCTATGATGATCCCTGGAGCTTGTCTGTCACGGTCTGTGAGGGGGGAAGGGAAGGGTGCAAATTTCTGTCCCTAAACACTTCAACACTTCTTTCAGATCGTGTTTCACAAAATAATATGAGAATGTACTTTCCGTTGGCTAAATTCTTTGAAGACTAGCGTACAGAATTCAGTACGTATTTTTAGAGTTTCTTAATTATTGAATAACTCACTAAGCATAAGAAAAATATCGATATGTGACTATGTAGTTTTGTCGATTGATCTTAAATATGCTATTTATTTTGTTTGCAAGTATATGGAAAATGACAAAAATGTAAAATAAATCAAATGACTTGAAGTTCGAGTGAGTGTGAAGTCTTATTGACAATATTGAACTTATGAATATTTTTTTTCTACATTATAATTATTTTTATTTTTTACATGATTATGACGGATATATTTACTACAGAATATATCATAGAAAGGACGACTCTTGGTTTGTCATTCGTATCTTTCGATAGTGAGCTATCATTTTCAATGAATCACTCAAATTATATACTAGTTAAACCTTATAATTTGTGTAAATAATTGAAAGACATTTAAGGGCATTGGGTACAACTTTGAAATGAAAATAATATTCCTTAGCTAAGTTTTAAATTTTTTTTGGAAAAGGAGGACCTCAAACTTCAAATGTCACGCTCGGTTGTAAAATATCTCTAGTTCAGAAGCTATGAAGAACTAATACTTCAATTTCATATTGTAAATAGAGCCGAATCAGCGCTATATTTTGATAAAAATAAAAAGTTTTCATCTTTCTTGATTTAGAAGTTATTAGTATTTTGTAATATTGAAAATGAAATGTTTATATCTTATCAATCATTCATGAAAAGAGATCTAAATGTGTTGGATGATAAGCATATTTTAAATTCTATTTTAGCATCAAGCACGTAATAATAATGTAGCTGATATAACAGCTAAATGTTCAAGTTTAGAAACAAGTAAATAAAATAAAATAAATTCTTATTTAAAATAAATATTTTTATTTATAATATATTTAGTGGTTAGTCTAGTTGCTTTATTTGTTAATATTATTCTTCTTTCAATTTTACCATCAAATTTAATTTGGCCATTATTTATTATATTAACTATTGGTCATTTATGGGGAAATTATAAAGCAAAACGCTCTATTTTATTTAATGTATTTAATCATCAACGTTTTCATCTTGTTTGTTCAGAATATTTTAAAACAAATGGTAAACAAATTCTTTCTGTTGAACAAGTTAATGATCAAGAACCAATTTTATTTAAACCATTACAAAGACATCATTCATATTTAGGTATATCATTAAATCATATTCCAAAACATATATTTCCATCTCAAGAACAATTAGAAAATTTTCATAATAATGAAGCTGAACGTTTTTTATTATTATATGATAAACAAAAAGATATATTTTATGCACTACTTAAACCATATGCAGATAATGATGATTTAATTCGTTTAAATTTTTTTATTGAATTAATTTCCTATGCTAGAAAATCACCAATTAATAATTCCAATGAAGAATTATATGAAATAATTAATCGTGTCCAAAAACAAATATCTAATTTAAATAATTGTTTAGATATATTACATGAAAATAATAATCATTGTTATGAACAATTTAAAATAATTTGTATTACACATGGTTATAATTTTCATCGATCTCTTTTTAATGTTGATTTTTTTCGAGTTCAATAATATTATTTTTTTTATTTTTTTTTCTCTATAGAAAATCTCGCTTAATTTATTTATTCACGCATTTATAATACTGTACGCCGATGAAACAAATTCTAGCAATATTATTTTTTTCATATATAGAGTTGTTATTTGTTATTTAACATGTTATAGTTTATATTTTTTTGACAAATTTGTTTTTGTGATGAAATAAATAACTTTTAATCATGCTGAATATTGATGTTTTCGATGGGAACTCTTCACAAAAAAAAAATGAAACACTTGATAAAAAGAAAATGTTAATACAAACTAGGATCACCGTCAACATGTTTTAAAACAAGTGAGAGTGAAAGAAAAAAAACGCTGCAGAATTTCACATAACTTTTGGAAATAAAATGACAAAACATAAATGTTAAATATGATCTAGACATACGCAAAAACAACAATAGAGAAAACAATAACAAAAAAAAAAAAGAGAAAATTGTTCATAGTTCTTATCCGTAAAAGACGAATCCATTAAGCTTTCTTCTCTCTAAAACAATCAAATCATAATAATTATATGAATCAATTTTATTTAACTTACCGTCGAGCAGCTAACGTTGATAATACTCGATGACCAAAAAGAAATAATGGTATAGAAATTAAAGCTAAATAACGAATTGTTTGAAACATATCCAAATATTTCCAATAGAAAAACATCAATGCAAAAGCAGCTAAAAAAAAATATTTAAAATTTGAATATTATTTCTTTTCAATCTTAAAATTTTTTATTTACCTCCATGTGATATATGAAAACCTAATGGACTAAGTCCCAATGGTAAACCAGATAGATTAAAACCAAGTTTAAGCCACTATTAACAAAAAAAACAATACAGGTGTATTTAAATCATTTAATAAAAAAAAAAAAAAAAAAAATCTTGTTCTTACTAATATTAAAAGTATTAATAATGGTAATAATGCTAATGTACTAAAAACAAATGCAACAATATTTGGTGGTCGTTTTTCATCTTCACGAAATTGATGAATTATTTCTTGTCTAGGTAAATATAAATTTTTATAATCTTTATCAGGAAGACTATCTTCATGAAATGTTAAATGAACATTATTATTTAATATCCATTCATATGCATTTTGTAATAATGAATCACCAAGAATTAAAACAAGTTCATATTTATCTGATTGATAACGAAAATCATTTGCATTTGTTGTTAAATCCTAATAAAAGAAAATTATTTTTTTTTTTTTTTTTGTGTTTTTGTAATCATTACCACTTCAACTTTATATTGTGAATTACCATTATCTGTTGCTTCAGCTAAATAAATAATTTCTTTTTTTGATTGTTTATTTGTAAAACGTAAAAATGCTTGTTGAACAGGCATAAATTCATCACTTTGTTTATCTTTTATTTGAAATTTTACTGTTAATTTTTGATGATAATCAAGTTCAAGTTTATCAGATTGAGCATTTGGATAAGTTAATCTAAAAAAAATATATCGAATAAAATTATTGTTCAATTCGTTATTATAAACTTAAATTACTTGTATGTTTTAGATTGAGCACCATGATCACGATCGGCAACAATTAATTCAGCATTTTCAATTGTACCTTCTGATGTAACTTTAACATCGATCTAAAATATATAGATTATCATTTGTAACATTAAATTCTCATTATAAAACAAAATTTTTTTTGTTTTTTTAATACAAACTATATTATCAGTTAAACCAATTAATTTTCCTTCATTACGTGCTGTTAATGTTAAATGAATTGTATAAAATCCGCGAGGAATTTTTGTATCATAAAATGGTAATTCATAAACAGAACTAAACAAAAAATTTATTTTTATTTCAAAAATTATTTTATTTTTTTTTTTGATAATTAAACATACAAATCACTAGCTTTTGAAATAAGTTTTTGTTTTGATATAACAACAACTCCATCTTCTTTACGTTTAGCTGATTCAGCAACAACAGACATTTCACCAACAGGTTGTCCTAAAAGATTTGTAATTGAAACAAGTACTGATGGATTTTGTGGACTAATAGCTGATGGACTAATACGACTAACAACAATTGGTACTGGATTCTAAATTACAAAAAAAAAAAAAAACAAAAATTTTCTTTCGAAGAAAAAAAAACGAAACTAATGAATTTTTTTGGTTTCCTACCTTATTATCACATAAATGTTTAAATACTTTTGTTAAATAATAAGCACTTCGTAAAGTAGCAACATGTCGTTTACTTGAAAAATATGTTGCAAATTTTATTAATTGTTTTGGATCAGTTTTAATTGATACACCAGCTTTTTCGGCAACTTCATAAAATGAATTAACAATAAATGCTGTTGTACCAATACCACCTTCATATTGTAATATACGTCCATCAATTTCATCAGCTTGTTGAACAAGATCATTTATTGTATCAGCATAATATTTTGCTATTGGTTGACTTAATTGTGCACCAGTTAATAATCCATAAGCTTGACTTAATATACTATCATCAGTTTTAGCTAATGTATTAAGACGTTTTTCAATATTTGATTCATCAATATTTAAACCAAGATTAACACTTGAACAAACGGCATAATAAATATCAGCTGTTTTACTTTCATCCGATTGAAGAACTGATGTTAAAGTTGAACGATAATCTTCGGCGGGTAACTAAAATTAAAAAGAAGAAAATAAATAAGTTTTCTTGTTTTTTTTTTTTCGATAGATAAATATACTTTGCAATTAACTAATGTTTTCGCTGCTTCAGTAGCATGATATATTGATTCAACATTTGATTTATCAACTAATTTTTTAATATCATTACAATGTGAATCAGGAAGTTGAACACCAAGTTCTTTAACACCACCTAATGTATAATGTAATGATGCTACATCCGAAAATGATTTTATTGCTGTTTGAAATTGAGCTTTTAATCCATTTAAATTAACTATATTTAGATTAGAAGCTATTGTTGAAGTTATATACCAAGAAAATATTGGAAGAATAAAAATAATAATCCTCATTAACGATGTAGACGTCATGATGAATCTGAAAAAACAAAAGAATAAGAAAAAAAAACAAGGTAAGTAGGATATAAGAATATGTCCACTATAGCCGAAGCTGGTAAAATACCGCCATATTGACAACGACAGCATTTGCTATTTTATTGGTTTATATGTCTGGACTAATTATAGATGACTTGGAATTGTTTTCTTTATTCTTTTACCTGTATTACCAGAGGACGCAAGTAGCTATTGAAACAAAAATATTTGTTGACTCTTTTTTTTTTTTTCTAAATATAATCATATGAATAAGATATTATTTATGAAAAAGAGAAAATAAATCCCATATTCATTGTAAAATTTAAACGAAAAACCGAAGTACATGTCAAGGATGTTCAGGATTTGAGCGTTTTTTTTTAGAAATAGATGAGCAGATAAATAAATAAAATGTTGAAACTCCGCTAGAAAGAAAAACGAAAATTTTTCACGATTAGGAGTTGTCACCTGATCGAGACACCTACGGCTCATGTTACTTATTTTCGATAGATACTATAGAAAATATAAAGATCAAAACTTAGTTTGTAATAATAGGTTATCATAATTTTCAGGAAATTCAAATTTCTGTACACCGGTATATAATGGATGATACAAGCTAAGCCATATCACTGCAAGCGTCTAGATGAAATAATTACGATCTATAGCTAAAATTCATTTTCTCACATTCAATTTAAGATCAGATGCTTCTTCATTCTATTATGAAAAGAATATAAAAATATCTATATTTCAGGCTCGAATTAGATTACATTGGATCAAAAAATTTATTTGTATTAGAAAATCATAGAAGATGGAAATAAGTTTCCTCAACAAATCCAATCTCAAAAAAATTAACCATTCTTTCTCTATTCATTGTATGTTAAAGTAGTGTCCTACGAGAGTACGACTTTTCGCAATCAGACTTGAATTGAAAACTAATCAATATCCGACAAATACTTTTATAGTCATAGGATGGTTTTCAAACTTTTCTTTTATATGAAAAACTATACCATTTAATTGCTTTTATAAACAATAATAAAACAAAAGAAAGACTATCTCTTTTATATAAATAGCAGTTTGAATAAATTAAAATATTTTTAAAGCGTTAAGATCTCATTAATTGTCGGAATACATGTCATTTAATTTGAATTTCCCTAGAAATCAAAATTTACGATCTTATAATTTTTAATCTTTGAAAAACATTCGAAACTTCAATATTGTATTTTATATTTTAGGAAAAGTTTTTTTTTCTTTTTTTTTTTTAAATCGTCAAAATTCATTGTAAAGATAAATTCATTTTACTTGAAATATTTCTTTTACCTGTTCTATTTATATATATATATATATGTGAAATAAATTTTACAAAGAAAAAGACAATAGCAAGAATACACAAACATCGGTTATGCTGTCTGTCTAATGGATAAGATTAATTTCATAACAAATCAAAACAAACAAAACAAAACAAAAAAAAACACAAAGATTCGAACTCATGCTTCTTTCTTTCAGCTATGCATTCGAATAAGTAATCATAATATACAATAAAAATAAAAAAAAAGAAAAAAAATAAAGTCAATACAACTACTTGTACAAATGAATAGAAATGAAGTACATAAATTTTGATCGACCAAGATAATTTTATCTATATCTGAGATTAAGAAAAAAACAAAAAAAAAGAAGAAATTATTCAAACCTCTTGAATATATGATGGTGTTCGCAATGGAGGAATAGATATAGGTCGATCAGGTAAAATAGTTGTTGATAATACTTCTGTACAAGCTGGTGTTGATGAAGGACGATTTTTATTTGATGATGAAAATGAATCTATTTTATTCATATGACGAGAAGATCTATTGTATGATGATGATAAAATAGATGTACCTGATGATTTTCCATAAAAATCACGTTTTTTACGTGGAGATTGTATTATCATTTCTTGACTAAGAATAATCAAAAACATATTTTTTTGTTTTTTGATAAATATTTAAATAAACAAACCTAATATCATCAGATTTCTTTGATGATGATGATGATGATAAAGAAGTATTGGTTAATGTTTGAATATTTGATTGTTCTAAAATTTCATCTTGTTTTATTTGATGTTCAACTTTTGATACAACTGAATGAACTTGTACTGGTTCAATTTGTTTAGTTGATAGAAGATTATTAGATATATTTGAAGATGATGATAATAATGATGATTGAAATAAAGATTCTTGTTGTAAATCATTATGTTTATCAGTAATTTTAATAATTTTTATTGGTGAAACAATTGTATGACTATCAGAATTTGGATTTGAAATTTTTTTTGCACGTTTTTGAATAATAAAATCAGTTTTTCGTTCAGATTTAATAACATTATATAATGGTGAAGTATCTAAAATGAAAATAAAGAAAATTCAAAAAAAAAAAAAAAAATTTTTTTTTTGTTGGTTGATACTTTGATTAGATTTTGAATTTAAATCAAAATCATTATCAACAGATGTATTTGGACTAATTGGTAAATAAGATGATTGATTTGTTTTTGTTAATGATTTATTTAAATAATCAATATGATTAAATTGTTGTTTAGTTTCTTGTTGTTGTTGTGTTTGTTTACTCATATTAACTAATAATGTTGAATAAATATTATCATTTAATAATTGTTCTGTTGTTGTTATTTGTTGTTGTCCATTTGTTGTTAAAATATTATTTAAAATACAATTTATTTTATCATTTTCATAATTATATTCAACTATTTCTTTTTCAAGTGTTGCAACTTTTGAACGTAATTCTTTATGTTTATTTGATATATCATTTGCATATGTTATTAATTGTACAGGTCGTTCTAATTGTTCAATACCTAATTCATTTGTACGTAATTTAAGTAAATTAATTGCATCTTCTAATAATATTTTAATATTATTTTCTAAACAATTAACTTTTAATTTTAATGTTTTATTTAATTCTATTTCATTATTTAATTGTTTTTTTAAATGTTGACGATAAATATCAGATTTCATATATTGAAAATAAGTTATAAGACGTTGACGAAATTGTTCTAAATATAAATTAATTGTATTTAATAATTGTTGATCATTTCGTTCTAATAAACAATCATGAAAATGATTTAAATGTATATTATCATTTAATAAATTTGTCATATTTTGATAATTAAATTGTTGATTTTTAATTTGAAAATTTTGATTTAAATGAATAAATTTTTCTGATGCTGTATGTAATTCATTTAATGTTATTTGATAATCTTTATATGATGAACGATGATGTTTTGAATTAAATATTTCATCATTTGAATCATCAGAATCAATATCTAATTCATTATCTGATTGATGTTTTATATGAATTTTACGACCACGTGCACTAATTATTGTTGAATGATTTGATGTTGATGATGTTGATATAGAAGATTTTATTTTACGTTTACGTTTAGAATGATCTTTTAAATGATGATGATGAGTTGATGGTGGTTGATTTTCATCAATTTTTATTGTTGTTTTAATTTGTTGATTCTTTTTAAGAATTGTTGAAGATGGAATAGATGAATTATTTGATGATGATAATGATTGTTCATCATCATTCTGTTTTGAATTACTAAAGAAAAAATTTTTATATTATAATGAACAATAATTCCGATCAAAGAACTCGGGAATATGAGAGAAACTTTGAAACAAAGAAGTCCGATTAGCCGCGACTATGTTCAGTTTCGAATAGGGATACAACATATTAATTAAGATTCTTGCCTTGTTTCTTTATAATCTACTTATTTGTTGTATGAATAATTAATTAGATGAGATAAAGCAGATTATGAGAACATCGACAATATGAGATAGAAATGTTTTATTGAAAGTTTATAAAATTGTCTGTAGGAAGGATTGAATTTTCTATAAAACACTCACAGGTGACCTCCTCCAACGGTTACCTTTTTGCCAGTAGGTAGATGCCGGATCCGATGAGCTAGTCATCGAATACAAAAATTCCATTGAGAATATCAAAGTACGGTTCGAAAATTTTTGAACTCGATAGATCAGCATGTACCGGTGTCGGTTCTATCTCTAGAACGCATCATCTAAGAATGTATCCATCTCAGTACATAACAAATCGAAATGATTTCAACTTATTAATCTAAGGAACTATTCTCTTCTGTACTCAAATACAAATAATTATATATAAATTACAACAAAACATATAATATACTTACTTTATTTTTGATCCTTTCGTATGAATTTGATGCATTTTTTCATAGTAATGTGCTAATTTACTATGATCAATAATATGAAGATAATATTGAACACATTTATCTGACCAACTAACTTTTCCAAGAAATTCTTCTGGTTTTCTTCAAAAATATATCAAAATAAATTTCTAAAAATAATAATTTCATTTTTACTTACGTAACATACATAACAGCACCTAAATCATTTTTTGTTCTATCATTAAGTCGAAATGTTTCAGAACAAAATTCTCTTGATGAAACAATTTTTGCTCCATCTAATAACAATAATAAAAAAAAAATTTCTTAATCTTTTCCTTTTTTACCTTTCATATTCATAAATTTAACTTTTAATTCATGATTAACTGTTGAACCAAATACATAATTATTAGCAAAAATAACATCAGCTTCTTTAATTCTTTCATCAATTTTTGTATGTGTTAAAAAATCTCCATGTTCTAATTGAAATTCTGAATAACGTTTACCATACCAACGCATCCAAAAACGAAATTCATCAGCCATAGCACATGCATATGTTGCTGGAGTTTCTTCATGTTCAATACCATAAACATGTTTACAATTAGATAATGCAGCAATATGTAAAACAACATTTCCAACACCAGAACCAAGATCAATAAATGTTTGATCTTCAGTTAAATTAATTATTTTAAGAATTGAATCAATTAAATCTGGTGATGTTTCACCATAAACCTTGAATAAAATAAAAGTTATATTAAAAAAAAAAAGAAATTATTCGTATTTTTACTGATGGTGAAAATGGTTCATAATCACGTAATTTATCTGGATCAGTTACAGCTCGACTATAAACTTGAGCAAGAATATGACGAAATAATTTAGCTGTTGGCCGTTGTTGAAGACGTGCTGAAAATGATTCTGTACCACGATTTAATTTAACATGTGTATCAATTATTTTATTAAATTTATCACATAATTCTTTCATTTTACTATATGAATGTATATCACAATTATCAAGACCAAGATTTTGTTGATATATTACAGGATAATCTTTAGCAAAAGAAAAAAAAAATACAAAGAATTATGTATGATTTTTATTTTGTTTATTTTCTAAAATTAAATTTAATTAGAAAACCTTCAAAAACTAAACGAATTGTTCGAACAATTTCATCACCACCAAT
Organism: Rotaria sordida; assembly: GCA_905250125.1. Classification (NCBI taxonomy): domain Eukaryota; kingdom Metazoa; phylum Rotifera; class Eurotatoria; order Philodinida; family Philodinidae; genus Rotaria; species Rotaria sordida. Next base: position 126,162 of record CAJNOL010000140.1, read on the forward strand.
AAAAACTGAATCTTTTTTTGTTTTCTAAATTATAATAAAAAATAAAAAATAAAAAAAAAAACTTGAAGAAAACTTTCAAAGATTTACTTGTCGTTCAATATTTGGCCAAGTAAATACAGCTGGTTCGACACCAGCTGGACTATGCAGTTTAAGTTCACGTACTATATTATTCGTCATATCATCTAGAACGAAAAAAAAACAAACAAACGTGTTTTTTGTCTTTATTCGAAAAAATAGGAATATTAAACAATAATAAAAAAAAATGCTCGTTTGTTGTTACAATCTGCGGCTGTGTTTCGGGGAAAAAGCCGCAGAGGATTGATTGGGTAAAATATTTTTTCTTTTATTCTATGATTATTTGCTTGATATTGACCAATTAAAATCAAAAATAGAAATATAAGAAATTTTATTTCAAATCAAATATTTTTCTTCAATGAATTTTTTTAGTTTTTATTTTAAGATAAATCGGCAAAAGAAAAAGAAGTTTGTATAGATGTCGCTAAAAATCCATTAGTAATCGAAAAACTTTAACATGAAAACTATATTGACATAAAGTGCGTTTGGTTTACTACTACTATGACCTTAGTACAGGGATGAGGGTGACGAAAAAAAGTGAGAGGGCATCAAGAAATCTTTTGAATTTTGAAAAGGTGTATACACCATTTTTTGAAGCGTAGGGAGGAGGGGGTGTCGAACCTTTTTTTTATTCATTTTAAAATCTGTTTTTTAATGAAAACTCCAATTTCGGCTGAAAAAAGACGAAAACTTTCTAAAAGTGAGGAGTGTACACCCCCGCATGCACCCCATAGTCGCCACATCCCTCCCTTAGCAAAAAGAAAACACTTTGCTTGAATTAATATTATCAAAATGTTTACTACATTACCAATGATAAAATATTTGCGAATCGTATTTTTTATATAAAATATAGTTTATGATTAGAACAAATCGACGTTGACATCAGGTCTCTGCATGAGATGAGATAATTCTGTCCCATGGGGACGAAAAATATTTGAAGAAATATTCCATTCCATACAAGATTTTGAAAATATTCCATCGCATAGGATACAAGAAATATTTCACAGGATCCCATAGGATAAACGTCTTGTACAGAATATTATTACAAATAACACAATCATTTCAAAATAGATTTCTTTCTCGATTATTCAAGCGAAACAAGTGAGAAAATAATTTGTTTTTCTACGCTGTAAATGGTTAAGCATGTTGACTATTAAGATTCGTTAAAATAACTAACAATGAATAAAAATATAAAATAACAATGCAGCTCGATCTATTGTAAAGGTAACGAATGATTTGATTTTGTTTTTACACATAATAAATGGTATGCCTTCGAATGATTCGTCATCTATTATTTATTTAATGTCAATCTGATCAATTCAATTCAATAAATTTGGCCACTGGTTTGCCTTCTTTTCTCATCACTTTATCCTTATCTTTTATTGTTGATTCTCCATAAGTTGTTCATGAATTTACAACTGAACGAAGTAAGATATTTGACGAGTGTGAAATCCCATTCCACGCGTAGCCGTTGTAGATATATATGCGTAGTACGAGAGTCGACGCTTATAATACCAATAAAAATTTAATACCAAGATATAATGTGTTGACACACCGTGTGAGATTTATTAATAGGTCATTTCATGCCTCATCAACCGCATTTTCTGGTTCAAGTTGTAACTTTTGAATTTTTTCTTTTCAAATTTTTTGTTTCATAAGATTCCATACTAAATAAGTAAGAGTATAATCTGGCCATTGACATCATTCAATATTATATACTTAACTAGAGAATGAGACTGATAAAGCATGGAATGATCTATGTAACAGATATTATTCAAATATGTATATAAGGTGTCCTTCAGGGATTTTTGAAGAATCAACTCATTAGAAAAATTTGAAATTTTCAGGACAGGTAGATTTTAACTAGTAGAGTAAAAATTGTCATCATAGACTTAAAGTTCTCGAATACTGTCTTCTACGAGACACTTGGATTACAATGACCCTCGTTTATCCAAGATGCTATGTTCGATCCCAACATGTACTCAGTAGATAGATACTAATTCAAATTATACAATAGCCACAAAACAAAAAAACAGCAAAAATGTTCGGTCACGAAACGAGAGGAAGTATCGTTAATAGAGATGAAATGGATATATTAATATTTTATATCTTCGTATTAAATTTCTATTCATGTTATAAGCATCGACTCTCATATAATTTATATAACATAATCTACATCAGTTTTTTTCTAATCATAAACGCTAGATGGAAAAATATCAGGCAAAATAAATAAGCATTCTTATTAAATTATTTTCTATAGAATCTTTTATCACATCAAATTCATTGAAGTAAATACTGATTTTATATGTTCAGCAGTGTCTCGAAGTCTTTTTGCATAGAAAATATATTAAAAAATATTCATGAAACTGTTTCATTTGTAAAATCATTTTTAAAGTAAATTTTATGAAATTAAAGTTATCGAAATTAAATTAATAAAACGAAGTATTTTTCTCAAAATGAAAATCATGTTGATCAATGGGAGTGAATTAATCACATATAAAAAAAAACAGTCGATACTTTGCTGTTTTTTTTTCTATGTTCTTTTAGTTCTTTTTTGTGTTTCTTTCTTTTTTTTTTTTGTATAAAATACTCAACAATTACTCGTATAACCATTTGCATATTACATTAAACGTCCTTGTTGTATAACGTGAGTTTTTTTTCTGGCGATGTTTGATTCATAAGTCACGGAGTAGGAATGACAATGTCTATGATATTTTTTTTTTCTTTATCGTTAGATCTATTTTGTAATGAAAATAACGGTTAATAGAGCATACTTAAATATATTCCCGCCTACTCATTTTGGACGACAGCTGGCTGAAAATGATTAGTTTTTCTTTTTTTTTCCTTTTCGCAAGAAAAAAAAAAGCTTGACTTCATTTTTTTTTCTTTTCTTTGAAAAAGCATGCGATTATTATGTCGAATCCGCTACTAATTATTTGTTGTTTTTTTTTCTTTGACTATTTGATATAGATCATGAAAAATAGTGATAGAGAAACCGATGCCAATAAAACATATTCGATTGAAGAATGTATCAATCATATTGGTTTGGGAAAATTTCAATGGCGTTTAGTTACTATACTTGGTTTTTGTTCAATGGCCGATGCAGTAGAAATGATGTTATTAGCTATTCTAGGACCAGCATTAACATGTTATTGGCCTAATATAACAGAAATTCAAATAGCTTCGTTAACTACTGTAAAAGAAAAATTGTTTTATTTTAAATCTATTAATAATTTTTTTTGTTTGTTTGTTTTCTAGGGTGTTTTTGCTGGTATGATGTGTGGAGCATTTTTATTTGGTATCTTAGCGGATAAATATGGTCGACGACGAGTCATTCTTATAAGTGCAATATTGAATACTTGCTTTGGAATATTGACAGGTTTTGCACAAAATTATTATTGGATACTTTTAGCAAGAACACTTGTTGGTTTTGCTTTATCAGGTGCTGCTCAAGGGTAAGTAAAAAAAAAAAGAGAACCAATTCACTAAATTATATATATATTGATTATAATAGAAAATAACTGTTGCGAACTAGAGTGGATACTTGAGTAAGGTTAAAATCCTGTACTTCCTTCTTATGAAGACGAAACTGAATGAAAAAAAAAAACAATTGTGCAAAAAAAGACAAAACACAGAATATATTTGCAATTAATATTGAAGATTTGAATTTTATAAAGATATACTTCAGAGAATTTAGAAGAAATAAACAATTTATTAACTGAAATATATATTAAAATATATTTGCATTCCATATCGTTATATTCGAAATCAAATGTTTTTTGTCAGCAGTTTTTCATTCAAATAAATCATATCGAATTTCTTTTTCAACATATAATAAAACTAAGTTTAACTATTAACTGAAATCTATTCGAAAATATTCAATACAATATCTATTATTTAAATAATTATTTTTTAATATTAATTTTTAGTTCTACATTAATGCTTGAATATTTACCATCAACGTCACGTGCAACAATTATAATTGTTATTGAATTATTTTGGTCATTAGGTGGTATTTTTGAATATCTTATGGCAATGATTATTGTACCAACATATGGATGGCGTGTATTAACAATTCTTTCAGCTTTACCTATATCAATTGTTGCTATGTGTATGTATGTAAGTATATTAGATTTATGTTTAAGAAAAGAGTTTAATTTTTTTAAATTTAGTTTGTACCAGAATCACCTCGATATTATGTTGCAAGTGGTCGACAAGAAAAAGCTGAAGATATATTAAAAAGAATAGCTTTAACTAATAAACATTCATTACCACCAGGCAAACTTGCTGATATTAATGCTAAAGTTAGTTATTATATATGAACATTTCTTTATCTACATAGACAAATTTTAATAATATAGGAAGAATTAATTTTCCTAATATTTCCTCAATAGAACAAAAAAAAATCAAATAAATCAGCTAGATTTAGATCACGTTAAAAGTTACATGCAGACTTCGATGAGAAAAAAAAATGCAAATATGTCTTGTGTAACTGTAACAAAAATTGACTGACTTTTTTTTTTAGTCATCTTCGAATTTCGGGAAAAAAAGGCGTATTTAAGTGCCCATCTTTCACTATAGACCAATAAAAATTCAATGAATCTCAGAGTTATAGTTCTATCGATCTGTTCAAAATTAAATTCTACATTTTTTCTTTTGTTTCAAAATAAAAACTTTGTACTGTTCTAAAAAAAACTCCAGGTTCAATTGCGAATTATAAGTGTATTTGACTATTAAGAAAGATCAGCGAACTTATAAACTAAACCGAATCGATGGAGCCAAATATTTGCTATATAAACATAAACAAATGTTGAATATGTTCATTCGAAATGGCGACTTATAGTGTTTACGAACAAAACACGAAAAGAACAAGGCAGTTTTGAAATTCGTATTCAATGCATATTTTGAATACTAATTCGAAAATAATTGATCTCTGAAAAGTTCAAATAGCATGTTTTTGTAGAGAATTAAATTCTCTATCAAATAAGTCTTTTCAAAAAATTTCATCGGTTACAATAAACTCATTACATAACGAATGATAATGCCGCAAGAATTGATTTGAAGAAATTCTTTCAATAGAAATCTTTCTTTTTTTTTTTTTTTAATTTTAGGAAGAATGTGGTTCAGTAAAACAATTATTTCATATAACTTTAAAACGAACATCATTTTTACTTGCATTTATGTGGATGACAGCAGCTATGAGTTATTATGGTTTAATATTAATAAATACATCATTAATGACTTTACTTAATGATAAAAAAACTTTAACAAATGAATCAAATAATAATAATAACAAATCAACACAATGTAAAATGTTAACAACTGATGATTATACATCATTAATATTTACAACATTTGGTGAAATGTTTGGTATACCATTATTATTATTTTTTCTATCACGTTTTGAACGTCGTACAACATGTATGATTAATTTTTCTTTAGCATCAATGTGTTTTATATCATTTCTTATAATGCCTCGTCATACACCATGGATTATTAATATAATAACATTTTTAGCACGAATGTTTATTAATTCACAATTTAGTTTATTATATCTTTATACAATGGAAGTTTATCCAACTGTTATACGTGCTATTGCTATTGGATCTGCATCATCAATGGCACGAATAGGTGCAATGATAACTCCATATTTAGCTCAAGTTTTAATAAAACAAACATTTCATGGTGCTATAGGTGTTTATGTATTAGCTACAGCTATAGCAGCTATTTGTGGATTTTTATTACCAATTGAAACAAGAGGACGAGAACTTAAAGTAAGATTTTATTTGCATTCCTAGATAAAAGTCTTCCTCCCCATCGTTTTAAAAAATTTGAATATTTGCCTTCTTTTTATTATCAAACTAATGTTATAATAGAAATATAGCTCTAGGCAATAGTCCTTCTTGCTTTTAATGTTCTTATTTGTTGATTCGAATGACTCAATCTTATGTAACAATTGTTAATATGTAAAATGTAGATCGATATCGAGAATATGTTTTTTTTTTCATCATTCTTTCCCAAGGTTTTAAACATGTCACTTTCTCTGTCACAACGGTATAAAATAATGTTTCTCAAGCTACATCCACCGGAACCTAAATGCTTACGGTATTGACTTGCTTGATATTGCTGAATGATTATATCAAATGATATTTCAAAACATTCTAAAAACAAGTACAGTGTGGATATAGGTTCAAGTATTGTTAAACATCGATTACGTGGAAGCTATAGTCCATCTTTAAAGAATTCCTTATTCACACACAAACATCGTGAGTAATGACTCACCTGGACTCGACAGCATCAAAATTTCAAGTAGAACAACTTGATTGTTGCCGATAAGAAGACATTCAAACTTGACAACAGCGGAAGAAAGATTTAACGGTTTTCAGATATTATCAAAATTGTTCGTACAGTTAAATACCCTCTCAAAGAAATAAGAAACAGAGATGGGATCGATTCGTCATTTTATGAAACCGAATCGATCCTATCTCTGATAAGAAAATTTTGTCAATTGACTCAGCTGTCAAATGAATCGATGGTATAAAAAGACTAGTCAGTACTTGATTGAAGCAAATGGTGACTATACATCATATCAAAATAGAATTTCTTTGTTATACTTTAGTTCGATAATAAAAAGGAAGTAAATATTAAAAATTTAAAACGAACAAAGGAATGGGAAAAACTTTTGTCTGACGATATAAGAGGCATGAAAATAATTGAAAACAATAGAGAGAGAAAAAAAAACAAAATCTATTTTGTTTACAGGAAACAACCGCATGTTTATCGACAGGATCAAAAAGACAGCGATTTTTCTTTTAACAAAAAAATTAAAAGTTGTTTTTATTTTTCTTTGTTGATATATACAATTTTTTGTTTTTGTAATTAACAAATATATATTTGAAAATTATTATTATGTATATGCTATAAATGTTGTGAATGTTTGTCTGCATTTCTTGTCTTATATAAACAAAAAATACTCTGTTTGGAAAGTTTTTGCTTGCTTTATTAGTCAAAATTTCTTAATTATTTTTTATGAAATACATTCATTTGAATTCTTTTTTTTTTTTTGTTCTCTAGCAAGCAACATTCGATTTGCGTAGTTCACTAACAGCATCTGGTGATACTAGTGTACCTTCATGGATGTTAAATGTTGATAATACAACATCATTAGTAAATGTTAATAATGGTATTGTGAATAGAGGATATGAATCAAATAAAGAAGAAAATACGAACAATGAAAAATTATACTAAAATTTAATATATTATTATTTTATTTTGGTTTATCAATTTTTAAATTTTATTTATTTTAATTTTTTTCTTTGTTTATCAATAACTAATGTTATTTTCCATTATTTACACAAGATAAACAAAAAAGCAATTTGACTGATTTTAAATAAATGTACTCAAAAACAAAAATTGACTTAAAAGATAGATTTTTTTTTTAACATACAGAATATTGCAAAAGTTTGCATAAAAATAAAGTCATCGGACGATTCGTTGTAGATGTTGGCGAGAATACACACAAAATATCCGCACTTCTACGACAAATTCTCCTAGTATCGAAAATAAAATATAAATAGTTTCTTAAGAGTTCAAATGATGTAGATAACTTTTTTAAGAATTTGATCTTGTATGCATTAAAGTTTTATTTAAGATACATCAAATAAAATAACATTAGAACCAACATAGATTTATTAATAGTCAAATTTTAGTTATCTATGATTGTAAAATCAAGATTATTGATCGAATTCGATTGAAGGAAAACTACATGAGTGTTTCATTAAAGTTTTCGTCTAACATTTTTAGTGAAGTTAGTAACCTGATAGATTGATTACGTTCTCGAAACATTATAATTATAAATAGATTTCAAAAAAGTCGATGAAATTCATCTTGTTTGTAAAAAATATATCTGATGTAATATATTCGGATCATTGGAAAATACTAATTCAAATGTTTACAGAATTATCATGGGACTCAGAAAATGTTTTCAATAAAATGCAGCTGATTCGTACGTTAGCAGTGAAATACATCTGGTTTTAGGAAAACTTTTTTCTAACATGTAAATTCAAAATAGTAACTTTATATTCATCAGACTTCGTATTATTCGAATTTTTTCTTTAGAAATACATAAAACAAAATATTTGCAAGATATTTACTAACGATCAAGTTCAATTGATTAAAAGATACTATATCTAATATTCTCAAGTATGAGTGTCTGTTTATATCACGCCTTTGTGCCAGATCATAGAACTCAATTTACATAAAGAGTTCTTTGCCATAGATTGTCTCCAAGGAGTATTGATCGATCTCAATATCAGAAAAAAAATGACTGTAAGCTACTATTTCGGAAATTTTTAATTTTTATATTAGTTCAGTTCTCAGTATTCAAAGCTTTAATACTGAATGCACCTTAATTGGCTATACACATCCACACAATTAACATAAAGAGAAATTCTAATTACGCCTATACTTTGAAAACTTTTTTCAAAATTGATCAAGATTCTCTAATAATACTATACAAAAGATGTAGTAGTTAAAATCTTATCAGATATCTCGTTTCCAATAGTCTACGTTCTATTTAATTGTTTTCTCCACATGGTTTACGTGAAAAATTATAATAGATAAGGTGCAGACTATTGAAAAACATAATCAACATGTTTTTTTAATAAATATTATTAACAGATGGACATACAATTGAAATTAAATAATGTACATCCACTGTATTACTAGTATTGAAATATTCAAAGTATAGACATAGTTAGGACTTCTATTTATGTTGATTGTGTGGATTTGTACAGTTAATTAAGGCGTATCCAGTACTATGACTTTAAACATTGAGAACTAGACTAACATAAAAAATAAAAATTTCCGAAATGGCAACTTACAGTAATTTTTTGTGTAGTTGAAATGGACTTCAATCCTCAAAGACAGTCTGTGAGGAGAAACGTTTTATGACATCATGATCAGTTCATCAAGCTCTATAAACTGATACAAAACTGATTGAAAACCGAGACTTATACTTGGGAACTTTCCTTCGTAAGTTCCATGAGATGATTTTGAACAATATGTTATAGATGAAACCACTTTAAACTGATGTAAATCATTTGAATTGTTAAGGAACTATTCACATTATTTGAAACACCTTCGATTTTTAAGAAAGATTTATGATTGACTAATAACAAAAAACGTTTCCTTGACAACGTGCTTGACCATAAGTTTGTCGTTATATCTCATCAGAAATATTTCCAACTACAATGGATCTCATTATTTTGTATATGGCACGTCTTCTCCTCTATGCTTTTTTTCTAGAAGAAAACGATAATGACGTCTTTTATTTTTGTTATTGCGACGAGTGAACAAACAAAACATTTTCTTTTTCTTCGTTTATATTAAAATCGAATAGTTCTTTCTAATATAACCTTCATTGAAGCCATCAATAGATTGTCAAGAATGAAATGAAAAAAAAAAAAAAAAACTTTTTTCTCTCCTCATAATTATATGTTCTATTTCTCATTGGTTTCTATGTATTTATTCAAATAGTTGTATAATATCAATCAAACAATAAGATACTCAGATTTAATTCATAAACGAAAAAATCATTATATGAAAGAATGTTTCTCGTTTTTTTTTTCCTCACTGAAAAAAAAAACTACATCAAGTATATAGTAAAATATTACATACACGTACACAATACACAATGTCAAGTGAGACACACAAGAAAAAAAAGATGCCTAAGGCCTAGAGAATTCTTGGTTATTTTTTTTTTTATCTTTTCAACAAACGAATTGAATAAAGAAGAAACCGGTGTTTTTTTATAATCAAAAAAGAAAAAAAAGAAAAAAAATGGTTCCTTTTGTACAATTATGATACAAATTTAATGAGAAATAACATCACAATGTTGTTTGATTATTTTTATTATCAATAATTGTTTGTTGTGATGAAATCATATTATTATTATCTGTATTATTATTTGTATCATTTGTTGTTTGTTGTTGTGTTGTTATCCATGTTAAACGTTCTTCATAAAATTTTATAACAACTTGTGGACATTTTACATTACAAATACGTGATGGAACAAGATCAGCTTCACTTGTACCTTTCCATTGAACTAATAACATTAATTCACCCTAGAAATAAAATTTTCTTGAAATAGATTTTTATTGTTTCTCTTTTTTTACTACAAATCTTACTGTTGCATCTGTAGCTCCAAGTATTTTTTCAGCTTCATAACCACGATCAAATGCTGATGCTTCTTCAATACGTGTTGATGAACTTTGTTGTTTAGCATAATTATTTCGATCGAGTGGTGGTCGACCACGTTTATTATGTACTGGTGCTTGATCAAGTGATGATTTACGTTTAAGAGTTGATGAATCATTATTCATATAACGAGTTTTTTGTAATAAACGATTTTCATATTCTTCAATTAAATCTGGACAATCTAAATTTTGTTGTGGTTCCTAATAAATGAATATTTATTGTTTCTTTATTAAAAATGAAATATTATTTTTACCCAAGTATTTTCTTCTTCAGGATAACCTTTCCATGCAAGTAAATATTCTTTTCGACCATTTCGAAAACGATGACTAACAATACGTTCAACAATAAATTCTTCACCTTCATCACCACCAAGCATATGTTGTTTATCTCCACTAGTATTATTCATTGTATATTTGAATAGATTTTTAACAGAAGAATATTTAAATAAGAAGAGAGCGACAGAGGAGAAAAAAAAAAGCTTTTTTTCACCAATCGATTAACGAGTATACATACACAAAGATGAAAACGAGAAATGTTCAGATTTAATTAAACCAATCGAAATATAATTGAACATTTAAAAACAAAAAATTTTGTTTTTATAGAATAATTTTACTTTAATTTTTCAAAGCTAACATATTAAGGATTATAAATAATTAAAAATAATTCTTTCGATAGATGTCGTATAGATGTGCTAGGATGTGGTTTGAATATAAACCAATAAAGCACTTTTTTTGTCAATTTGTTGAAAGTTAGATGATGTAAGAAATATGAAGTGGCGGAGTCAAAAAAACGTAGTTAGGGAAGGGTCAGTCTCGATTTGAAGCTGAAAAGGAAGTTTATTCTTGTAGGAACGTTCTGTTTTTGAAGAAGGGTTGAACTTCTCTCTGGTCACCGTCTGGTTCCGCTAGGAAAGTTGAACAAGGATATTTTTAGTACAGAGAAGTAAATATGAACTTATAGGTTACATTTATAGATTGAGAGTAAATGCGTATATGAATAAGAGTAAACACTAAAATTGATATGTATGTTGAAAATTAAGGAGAAAATGATGAGATTCTACTAAATGAATAGAATACTAGTTATTTAACATTTCAATTTTTTTTTGCTTATCATACATAACTTCTGGCATGAATGTCCTACATACAAAGTATTCACTCATTTTTTCGATCACTTTAAAAACAAGTGATTAAAGCCAGTTGGAATCAGAATTTTCTTTTTCTTTTTTTTGCTCTTTCTCAATATATGTTCGGATTTTCTTTCTGGAATAAGTTTGAATAACTATGTATCAGTAAATTTTGTGAAAAAGTTCAAAATATTAATTGTACAGAATAGTATTTTAATCAATATTCTATTTCGATTAAAACTAATCAAATTGAAAATACAAAACAATTTTTAATGGTTCAGTTTTTCAGATCAAAATTTACTTTACAAAGCGTACTATTTATTTTTCTAACAGATTAAAATTCAGTAATATATTGAGTTGAAGCTGTGCTAAGACACAAACCAGGGACTAGAGGCTGTGGAATCCAAAATCTTCGAAGCTGGACCTGACCGAGTGCGAGATTAATCCAACAAGCTTTACCCAAGACTTTCACGCTATTGATTAAATGAATTATAAATTTCAATTTTGTAAAATATTTCATTTAAATATTTTTTTTCTTCTAGAGAATTTTTCTCATTCTTATTTTTTATCAACCTGAAAAGAAACATCATCCATTGACTCGTTTAATGGCACTTCGATTGCTTTTATCAAATCGTATAATACTTCCTCAACGAATTTCATTTATACGATTTTCTCGTTATTATACACCACTTACATTTGAACATCATTCAATAAGTTCTTCAAATTCGATTTCAAATTCTTCTATCTATTGTCATCAACATAAAACTAATAGTTCATTATTATCAACACATCGTACATATTTTCTTTCATCAAAATTTGCTTCATTTTCATCAAATTCATCAAATTCAAAAGACGGTAATACACCACCATCACCTCCATCGGATGGTAATTCATCATCTTCATCATCATCATCTTTTTCAAATGATGGAAAAAATCAAAATGGTGATGATAGTGGTGATGGAGGAAGTGATCCTACACAGAATACTGTACCTGTTGTAATTCAAGCAGGAAATCCTTTAATGCCTGTTGAAGTACCAGAACATTATCCAATAGTACCATTAATACCAGTTTCACGTCATCCATTATTTCCAAAATTTATAAAAATGCTTGAAATAACAAATAAAGATTTAATGGATTTAATAAGACGAAAAGTTAAATTAAATCAACCATATGCTGGTATATTTTTACGTAAAGAAGCATCAACAACATCATCAACAGATTCTAAAACAGTAGAAACTATAAAAGAAAAACTTGCGAGTACAGTAACATCAGATGTTATTAAAAATCTTGATGAAATTTATAGAATTGGTTCATTTGTACAAATTCATGAAGTACATGATATGGGTGATCGTTTACGAATGATTGTTATGGCACATCGACGAATTAGAATTGTTGGTATTGCATCAGATGATTCAGGAATAGAAGATTTAGATCGACGACGTTTACAACAAAAACCTAATGGTAATCGTAGACGATCAAGACGAAAAGGTTAATAATTTAAAATAGTTCGATTAAGAACAAAAACAAAAAAAAATTTTTTTTTCTTCGATATAGATGATTCAGCTATGGTAGAAGAAACATCTCCTGAACCTGTATCACCATCATCGACCAGCGAAGAACCTATTGTTGTCAATAAAATTTTATTAGCCGATACAGAAAATGTTACACATGATGATTATGAACAAACACCAGAACTTAAGGTATGATGAAATGGAAATTCGATACTAAATCTTATCTTTACGAAAGAACTCATTTGATTGATGTTATCTGTTTGAGCTCATATTTTGCTCATAGATTAGACTCATTGTATAGATAAAAACTCTAAAAGAATTCGTGCTATTAGATCTTTCCTCTTATGTCATGATTATTTGACTGAACCTGCCGTTTTCCACAACAATAGGTCTTATGATTTGTATAATAACCTGAAAGTTTCAGCCGAAACAGATGATTTTTCCTTAACATATAAAATGTCTACAAAAATGAACTATTTTGGAAGTTTTATCAATGTCTTGTCTTGGAAGGGCGAACGTCTATTTGAACTGAAGCTATTAGCTGGAGAGCTATGGGTCTACGTTTTTGTAGACATAGGTCTGGCCGAGTCTATATTCGAGTTTTTTTTAATACTGTCTGACATTCTCGGTGTATATGACCAAATAAACAATCAAGATTCCAGGTATGTGTTAACTCTTAGGAAAAAATTGAATCGTAGCCGAATCACTATACCTATGCAGATTGATGCCAGGTCTTTTCTATTAAGACACAAAGTTGAATACAAATTGGATCTGCAATTAAATTTGAATTTGACAAAAATTAAAACATTGAACCCAGAACGGTCTGTAACTTTCTATTTCTACGATATTGTAAAATCTATCATTGTAGTTTATCTATACTATAAGTCTTGTTTATGAGCAAAATATAAATTCAAATAGAGAATGTCAGGTGGATAAATCCTTTGGTTAGTTAATTTGTTTAATGTTATTGACGAATGATGATACCAATACGATCTTGTCCAAAGAAGTTTTTAGAAATTGTCAAACGTTCTTTTTTTAATTGCTAAAGATTAATCTGCTGTTTGGATGTCTTTACAAAAAAAAAAAAAAGAAATGAAATTTCAAAATGAATAATAACAATATAATGATCTAAGTTCATTCAGTCTTGGATAAAAAAATATATGTTAAACATTTTTACAACAAATAAAAATGTGAATAAATACTTTATTCTATCGTTATTATTTTTTTCTTTATGATAAGTTAAAAACATTCGATATTAGACGATATTTTATTCATATATTTTTGATATATATATATATATATTGTATATTTTAAGGCATTAACTGCAGAACTTGTGAAAACTATTCGAGATATTGTTGCATTAAATCCATTTTATAGGTAAAAATAAAAACGATTTCCTGTCTCTTCTATTAAGAATTTTGAATTTTTTTGTTTTGTATTTTAGAGAATCAATTGCAGCACTTATTCATAGTGGACAACGAGCTGATCATCCTGTATATTTAAGTGATTTAGGAGCAGCACTTACAAGTGCTGAAGGTCCTGAACAACAAGCTGTTATGGAAGAAATGAATGTATGTGTTTTGTATAATTGTTCTTTCATATAAACAAAAAAAAAAGAAATTTGTTGTTCTATTCTTGTTTTTTTCTAGATTCCAAATCGATTAATGCTTACATTAAATTTATTAAAAAAAGAATTAGAAATGAGTCGTCTTCAACAAAAAATTGGTAAAGAAGTTGAAGAAAAAGTTAATAAACAACATAGAAAATTTATGTTAATGGAACAATTACGTGTTATTAAAAAAGAATTAGGACTTGAAAAAGATGATAAAGAAGCTATGAATGATAAATTTCGTACAAGATTAAAAGTAATTGAAATTAAGAATTTTCTCTTTTTTTTTTTTAATAATTTTATTTATTAAAAATTTTACTTTAGGATCTTAATGTACCAGCACATGTTAAAATAGTTATTGATGAAGAATTAGAACGATTAAATGTTTTAGAAAAACATTCAGCAGAATTTAAGTTCGTTTAATATTATTATTGTTTTTTAAAGAGAATTTTTCTAATTATTTCCATTTGTTTTTCTTTTCTAGTATTTGTACAAATTATCTTGATTGGTTAACAAATCTTCCATGGGGTAAAATAAGTGAAGACAAAACAGATCTTGATTATGCACAAAAAGTACTCGATGAAGATCATCATGGAATGGAAGATATTAAAAAACGAATTCTTGTAAGAAATAATAAATTAAATTATTATTAAAAGTATGGAGAAGGAAGTCAGCCTTTTCATCTTGAAAAATTTTCGTTTATCTGCATGGAAGTTTTAGCTAGAGATGTACAGAGTTTGTTTTAACGTGTTTCTGCTCGCTGACACCCAAACAAACTGTAGGAAAAATCTTCCAATAGTCCTCCTGACGAAGGAACATATCCAAGTAGTTCGCTCCGTTCGTCTGCATGTTTTGTTTATGTACACGGTCTATTATAGTCGGAAAAAGCCTAAGAGAATGCATGCTTTTGTTGTTTGAAGTTTTTCGTTTTTTACATAGTGAGATATGCTAACGCTAGAATTTTCATTGCTTACGCAGGAACGTTCCCATGTAATTCACTCCGTTTGTCTCCATATTTTTCCCATATGTAGGAAATCACTAGAGTAGTGTGACTTCCAAAGAATTCTTGTTCATGTTTAAATTTGGTCAAGATAGTAAGTTTTCAGGAGATTTCTTTTGCAGTAGTTCAAGTTTTTCAATTTTTTTTAGTTTTGGAAAGATTGTCTTTTAGTTGAAATCACCCAAGCTCTGTACCTCTTGTAATGGCAAAGTTATAAAGATTCCCCACAAGACCATAAATGGACTATAAATAAGCCAGAAGTTTACTCTAGCTTGACATATCGAGTTGAAGTTTTTATCAAAACTATTTCTCACTAGGATCAAGGATTCCTGAAAATTTTATCCCAAATAGACCATCCTAAGTGGAAAACCTATTGTGAGAAAGAGGATCCTTTTAAGTATGGTGTAATATAGGGATATGTTGAGAAACCCATATCTTGGCAATACGATATCCAAAACTGATGGAATTTTATACATAAAATAGTCTAATCAAGATCTCAATGTGTACGAAATTTCAGGTTGAAATTCTAAATTATGATTTTTCCCAAAAATTAGACTCCGACAAGAGGAGTTCACTAAAAATTTGTTATTTTAACCAAATCTGAACATGAATAAGAATCTTTTGGAGATTATACTACTCTAATGATCTCTTACATATGAGTAAAATATGGAGACAAACACGTGGATGATGAAAAATGTATTTTTCGTTGATCATGAATAGATATTTTCGTCAGATGAAAAGAGATCCATTTCCTTTTTAAATACATAGTTAATGAAACTTTGTGATTGTACATTTGTATATACTCTGCTTACGAAAAAAGAAAGTGTACACAATGTACACTTCACTAGTATAAATAAAGTATAAAAAGACATTCTGTTTTCGTATTTCTATTAGAAATATTGTTGGAGACACTCATGAATAATTTTTGTTTTCTTCTAGGAATTCATTGCTGTTAGTCATTTAAAAAAATCAACACATGGAAAAATTCTTTGCTTTCATGGACCACCTGGTGTTGGAAAGGTAAGTTAAATAAAGCGATATTTCTATTAAGATAAATATTCTCACGGATCGATTATCAAGATTTTTTAAATTTAATATACTGTATATAAAATTTTAATTTTATCGGTTTTTTTTTTCAGACAAGTGTTGCTAAATCAATTGCACGTGCACTTGATCGACAAGTAAAAATTTCGTATTTAATAAATTAGAATATTAGTTTGTATTTTTTTGTTTTGTTTAGTATTTTCGATTTAGTGTAGGAGGTATGCATGATACAGCAGAAATTAAAGGTCATCGTCGAACATATGTTGGTGCAATGCCAGGAAAAATGATACAATGTTTAAAAAAAACTAAAACAGAAAATCCACTTGTATTAATCGATGAAATCGATAAATTAGGTCGTGGTGGTTTTCATGGTGATCCATCAGCTGCTTTACTTGAAATGCTTGATCCAGAACAGAATGCATATTTTCTTGATCATTATCTTGATGTTTCTGTTGATCTATCAAAAGTATTAAGATTTTCTAGGCAATTTTCTTTTTTTTTTTTTTTTCTATAAAATTTAATTATTTTAGGTATTATTTATATGTACAGCTAATGTACTTCATACTATTCCTGAGCCATTAAGAGATCGTATGGAAGTTATTGAAGTATCTGGATATGTTGCTGAAGAAAAATTAGCTATTGCAAAAGTAATTAAAATAAATATAATTATATATATATATATATTTGTTTTTTATTTAGAATTATTTAATTCCAATAGCAAGTAAACAAACAGCTGTAAAAGATGATGCAATTGAAATAAAAGATTCAGCTTTAATGCAACTTATAAAAGCTTATTGTCGTGAAAGTGGTGTTCGAAATTTACAAAAACATATTGAAAAAGTTTGTTAAAAGAATTTTTTGTTTTTAAATATTTATTATTATTTAATTTAATAGATATTTCGAAAAGTTGCATTTAAAATTGTTAAAGAAGGTGGTAACAAAGTTGTTGTTGATGATGGAAATCTACAAGAATTTGTTGGAAAACCCGTATATACAACAGATAGAATGTATGAATTAACACCACCTGGTGTTTCTATGGGTCTTGCATGGACAGCTAGTGGTATGTTTAAATGATATCTATTAGATAGAAATTTTACAGCTATAAGAAATTTTTTTTTTTCTAAGTAAATATCAGCAAAAGTCAAGTCCGGAACTTTTTCTTTCGGAAGCAGGAGGATTTAATCAGATTTTTCAAGTAGAGATTATTTGCCGGAGTGTTCGATGGAAGAAACAGTAGACTTCAATAGAGATTTCCAAAGGCTTCAAGACTGAAGTCTCTGCAGCTTTCTCTTCGGGATATCGTCAGGATTGGGGGGCGGGGACAGGGATCAATAACTCAGGATTTTGAGAATTTGGAAGCGAAAAAAAAACCAGTAAAACACCGCTCGAGAAGAACAAAAAGTTTTTTCATATTAGGAATTATTTGAGATTTATTATTTATTTATCGATTGCGTGTT
Organism: Rotaria sordida; assembly: GCA_905250125.1. Lineage (NCBI taxonomy): Eukaryota > Metazoa > Rotifera > Eurotatoria > Philodinida > Philodinidae > Rotaria > Rotaria sordida. Next base: position 144,238 of record CAJNOL010000140.1, read on the forward strand.
CTTTCTTTTCTGAATCAAGAACAAGAAACCACAGATAGTACAAAAAGTATTCATACATTTATTAATACTTTCTTTGTATTTTTTTCTTTTGTGTAATAAGAGCATCAATATGAAAATTTCTTCTTGGAGCAGAGAACAAATATATTTTCTCTTCAACATTTGATATCTCTCAATATGTCCTCTATTACATATGATAGTCAAGGTTCGAATCCTGCGTAAATAAGATCAAATTAATTCCTTATCATTATTATACAAATCGATCAATAGAATAAACAAAAATATAATTAAATGCCTGAATACTTTTCTCACTATCTATATATCTCTTGCATTTGTGATAATTAATTCTTAATAATAAAAATTTTAATTATTTATTTTTTTTTTCTATTCAGGTGGAAGTGTAATTTTTATTGAATCACGTCTTATCAATCCTATTGAAGCTTTGGATACATCGACAACTACAATAAAAGATGATAAGAGTAGTAGACTAAATGGTAGTTTAACATTAACAGGTAAATTAGGTGATGTTATGAAAGAAAGTTGTACAATTGCATCAACATATGCAAAATCATTTTTACAACAAATTGATCCAAATAATCGAGCATTACGTATTGGTCATATACACATTCATATACCAGAAGTAAGTATCAAAACAGAAAAAAAAAAAAACAAGAAAATCTTTCTGTTTGTTTTTTTAGGGTGCAACACCAAAAGATGGTCCATCAGCTGGTTGTACAATAGTTACAGCACTTCTATCACTTGGTTTAAATAAACCAATAAAACAAAATGTTGCTATGACAGGTGAAGTATCTTTAACTGGTCGAATTTTACCTGTTGGTGGAATAAAAGAAAAAGTTATTGCTGTATGTTTTGTTTTTTTTTTACATTTCTAAATCCCATTTATTTTTTATTTTTAACTTTTCTTTTAGGCTAAACGAGCAAATGTTCATACAGTTATATTACCACATGAAAATCAAAAGGATTATAATGACCTTCAAGATTTTATTAAAGATGGACTAACTATTCATTTTGCTAAAACATATGATGAAGTTTATAAAATTGTATTTGATGATCAATAAATTAAAACAAAAATGATTTCCATATATAAACAAAACAACTGCTGAATTGTTTTTTTTTTTCATAGTCAAAATAGTTTGCTTTTTCATTTTTTTTTTTTTTTGTTTTTTGTTATCCAGGTTTTTTTTTTCTTCATTCTTTAATACACTATATGTGGCAATTTTTTTTGTTAATCAAGATAACAAAAATGTCTAAATCATAATTTATTAAATAATGAACAAGTAAGTGATTATACAAGAAATATTCATAAGGGGGTCTAACCCCTATATTTTCATTGCTGACGTCATTCTAGTGTTGTTGTTTTTCTTCTTCCGACATAAAGTCTTGAAGAAAAAGAGAGTGAGGAAAGAAAAAGAGACAGAGAGAGAAAAAAAAAGAGGGATTGGCACAGGACTCCTGTTTTTCTGGAAGCAATCTATAGCAAAATGTGAGCGGAGAACATTTGTTTGCTGCTCTTTTTATCCGTTACGAAAGAAGAAAAATGATTGGCATTGGTTGGTGAGGTTTCTTTTTGTTTGCATGTATTTTCTCTGCTCTCGTCTACTTGTACAATCATAGCAAAGAAATAGAACATCGAGGTGTGTTTATAAACCATACTTTTCTTTTACCACAATCACTTGCAAAAGGGGGGTAAGAAAAGAAAGACGTAATTTCTAAAAAAAATAAAGGACAAAATAGTACCATGTTCAAAGATACAAACGTTGGTTTGTTTTCATTGTTTTTGAATTTTCAGATATGTCGATTTTATCACGTGCCGTGTGTAATCACACGGGATCATTAAAATTAAATTCTGGTCTCAATCCTATGTATCGTATTGTACGAAATTTGAATAGTGAAACGCCACCGGAAGAGGAAGGGTATTTGTTTTTTTGTTTGAAATTTTATATTTTATCTTTTGTTTTTTGAATGCAAAATTTTTTCTTCAATAGAACTGGTTTTTATACTATGGTAGAAAAATTTTATGATCGTGCTGCAAGAATTCTTGAAGAAAAATTAGTAAATGATATGCAAAAATCGAAATTAACTGAACAACAAAAACGTATTAAAGTACGAGGAATATTAACAATGATGAAACCACCAAATTATGTTTTGGCCATGACATTTCCTGTTCGACGTGATAATGGTGAATGGGAATTAATCGAAGCATGGCGTGCTCAACATTCATTACATCGTACACCATGTAAAGGTGGTATTCGTTATTCTATGGATGTTAATTTAGATGAAGTTAAAGCATTAGCTGCTTTAATGACATTTAAATGTGCTTGTGTTAATGTTCCATTTGGTGGAGCTAAAGCCGGTGTAAAAATTAATCCAAAAGGTAAACAAAAAAATTCTTTTGTTCTTTTTGTTTTTAAAAGTAAATATTTTTTTGTGTTACATTTTATAGATTGGTCCGAAGGAGAATTAGAACGTATTACTCGAAGATTAACAGTTGAATTAGCTAAAAAAGGTTTTATTGGACCTGGTCTTGATGTACCAGCACCAGATATGGGTACTGGTGAACGTGAAATGGCTTGGATTGCTGATACATATGCATCAACTGTTGGTTGGGAAGATATAAATGCATATGCATGTGTTACTGGTAAACCTATATTACAAGGTGGTATTCATGGACGAACATCAGCGACAGGTCGTGGTTTATATTATGGTCTAAATAATTTTCTAAATGAAAAACATTATATGGATCTAATTGGTTTACCAACTGGTTTAAAGGGAAAAACATTTATTGTTCAAGTAATTAAAAAAAAAACAAAAAATAATAAAGAAAGAAATTTAATCAAAATTTTGATTATTTTTGTTTTTTCTTTTTTTAAGGGTGCGGGTAATGTTGGTTTTCATTCTATGCGTTATTTATCACGAAATGGTGCAAAATGTGTTGGTGTACTTGAATGGGATGGAGCTATTGTTAATCCAAATGGTATTGATCCATTAGCATTAGATGAATATAAATTTCAAAATGGAACTATTATTGGATTTCCTGGTGCAAAACCTTATGATAAACAACCAAAAGAAGAATTACTTTGTGAACCATGTGACATTCTTATACCAGCTGCAAATGAACAACAAATAACATCAAGCAATGCTGGAAAAATTCAAGCTAAGGTTAGATTTAATATGATTGTCTTTGTTTAAAAAAAATAAATAAATTTTCTAATTTAGATCATTGCTGAAGGTGCCAATGGACCGACAACACCATCAGCAGATAAAATTCTTCTTGGAAAAAATGTCTTAGTTATTCCTGATATGTATATCGTAAGTATTTATTTATTTATTTTTTGATAGAAAAAAAAAAAAATTATTATTTTTTATCATAAAGAATGCTGGTGGTGTAACAGTATCCTATTTTGAATGGCTTAAGAACCTTCAACATACATCATATGGTCGATTGACATTTAAATATCAACGAGATACAACTTATTCACTTCTTGGTAGAATTTATTATTTTCTTCTTGAAATTTTTTTTCATAAATGAATCGGTTTTTTTTTTCCTATTTTGTGTAATGTAGAAAGTGTTCAAAGTTCATTAGAAGCTAAATTTGGTAAAATGGGAGGAAAAATTCCAATTGTAAGTAATGAAGATAATTTTAATGAAGAAAAACAAAAAAAAAAAAAAAAAAAAATTTCTATAATAGATTCCTAGTGAAAGATTTTATAAACGTATGGCTGGTGCATCTGAAAAAGATATCGTACATTCAGGTCTTGAACAAACAATGGAAAAAGCTGCACGTTCTATTATGCAAACAGCTCAAAATTATAAATTAGGTTTAGATTTACGTACAGCTGCATATGTAACATCATTGGAAAAAATTTATAATGTCTATTCAGCTGCTGGTATGACATTTGGTGTTTAATTGTGTATAAGTATGATTGAACAAACAGATATACATTGACATGAAAAAAATAAAAAGTTTTCATCTTTTTTTTTTTTCTTTTTTCTGTGAAGTGATTACAGTTAAACAAAACAATAGTTTCTTTGTTGTATTACTCTTAGATGTCCATGTTTATTTTAATGAACATAATTTGACCGATCCAAACTTTGAACGAAATATATTTTTAGATAAAAAGCAAAAAAAAAAAAGATGTTAAAAATAAGTTCACGTCATAATAAAACATTACAACAAGTATCAACATATTCAATTATACGTTTTTCATCTCATGCATCAACACAACAACAACAAGGACCAGCACATTTTGGTTTTTATCGTCAAGTTGAATTATTTTATGATCGTGCTGCAAAAATTCTTGAAGAAAAATTAGTTGCTGGTATGCAACGAACAAAATTAACTGATGATTTGAAACATAAAAAAGTACGAGGAATATTAAAAATTATTAAACCATGTAATCATGTTTTGGAAATGAGATTTCCTATACGAAGAGATAATGGAGAATTAGAAATGATTGAAGCATATCGTGCACAACATTCACAACATCGTACACCATGTAAAGGTGGTATTCGTTATTCTATGGATGTTAATTTAGATGAAGTTAAAGCATTAGCTGCTTTAATGACATTTAAATGTTCATGTGTTGGTGTACCATTTGGTGGTGGAAAAGCCGGTGTAAAAATTAATCCAAAAGGTAAACAGGAAATTTCTTTTTTGTTTATATTAAGTTAATATTTGTATGTTAATATTAGATTGGTCCGAAGGAGAATTAGAACGTATTACTCGAAGATTAACAGTTGAATTAGCTAAAAAAGGTTTTATTGGACCTGGTATTGATGTACCAGCACCAGATATGGGTACTGGTGAACGTGAAATGGCTTGGATTGCTGATACATATGCATCAACTGTTGGTTGGGAAAATATTCATGCATGGGGTTGTGTTACAGGTAAACCTATTCTTACTGGTGGTATTCATGGACGAACATCAGCTACGGGTCGTGGTTTATATCATGGTGTAGATAATTTTGTTAATGAAGCGTCATTTATGTATGTATAAAAGAAAACAAAAAATCGTTTGTTTTTTTTTTCTCAGTTAGATGCAAAAATCTAATTTTTTATTTAGGGGAATGGTTGGTCTTTTACCTGGTCTTGCGGGTAAAACATTTATTGTTCAAGTAATTACAAAAAAAAATTCATGAGAAAATTTAATCGAAGTTTTGACTTCTGTTTTTTCTTTTTCGAGGGTGCGGGTAATGTTGGTTTTCATTCTATGCGTTATTTAACTCGACATGGCGCTAAATGCATTGGTATACTTGAATGGGATAGTGCTATTGTTAATCCAGATGGTATTGATCCAAAAGCCTTAGAAGAATATAAAACAGAAAATGGCACAATTAAAGGTTTTCCAGGTGCTAAACCCTATGATAAACAACCAAAAGAAGATTTACTTTGTGAACCATGTGATATTCTTATACCAGCTGCAAGTGAACGACAGATTACAAGTGAAAATGCACATCGTATACAAGCTCGAATTATTGCTGAAGTAAAATATATATTGTTTTTGTTTTATTAGTATAAAAAATAAAAAATATTTTTTTTTCTTTTTAGGGTGCTAATGGTCCAGTAACACCGGAAGCTGATGAAATTTTATTGAAGAATAATGTACTTGTTATTCCTGGTATAGAAAAAAAAAATCCTTTTTTTTGTTTCTTTTTTTTTGTAAATAATTTCTTTAGATTTATATGTCAATGCTGGTGGTGTAACTGTTTCTTATTTTGAATGGTTAAAAAATTTAACTCATGTCAGTTATGGTCGATTAACATTTAAGTATCAACGTGATACTAATTATTCTTTACTTGGTAGATGTTTTAAATAGAATTTATTTTCAAATTTTTTGTTTATTTTATATAGAATCCGTACAAAGTTCATTAGAAGCTAAATTTGGTCGCATGGTAAATAATTAATTTTTTTTTACTAATCTAAAATCATAATTTTTCTTAGGGTGGAAAAATTCCAATTGTAAGTAGAAAATTTTGTTTTCGAAAAAAAAAACGAAACTATTTTAAAAAATATATTATCTTAGGTACCAAGTGATGAATTTTTTAAACGTATGGCTGGTGCATCGGAAAAAGATATCGTACATTCAGGTCTTGAACAAACAATGGAAAAATCTGCACGTGCTATTATGCAAACAGCAATACGTTTTAATCTTGGTCTTGATATTCGTACAGCAGCATATGTTAATGCTATTGAAAAAATCTATGATGTTTATGTTAGTGCTGGTATTGCATTTGGATCATAAATTACTTGTATTTTTAGTTTTGTGGAATTGTTTTTCTCTTTCTTCTCAAGATATAGACTAAAAGAGTGAATTCTTTTTTTACTTTTCGTTGTATCAGTTCGTATTTATTTTTTTGTCATTATTCCCAATCAAAATTTCTATTTTTTTCACATCACTTATTTTCAAATAATTCCAAGGTGCATAATGTAGTACTTTCTTTTTTTTACTTAGTGACAAAAAAATAAAACTGATCCAAAATTGGTTTATGTAAAATAATATTTGCAAGTATAATTTTATTTAGAAAGAAAATACTTTACATTAAATATATTTAATTGAAACAAGAAAAAACCAGACTATATCCAAGTTAATATGATCTATCGTGATTGCAATTATTCTTTCAGATATTTTAATTATATGTTATTAAATTTTATTATTCATTCTAATGATGTTTTGTTTAATACATTTGTAGTTTTTCATAATGAAGAAATAATTTCGTATAAAAATTCATATCATATTTACATGAAAGTAACTAATGATAGTTTACAACATTTAGAAATAGTTGATATAGATTCGAATGATAATATTTTATATAAAGACTTTCAATTTTGGACGCATATCATATGTGTGTTCAGAGAAGCGCGTGTATTCTTTGCTACGAAAATTGTTTTTTTCGCACTGAACTAGTGTAGTTAGAATTCGTGCGTAGCTGATTATCTAAAGGAGAACGTAAGGGAGAGAGAAATCTAGATTTTCTTGAACGTTGTATAGAAGGAGAGTAAATGTTGGAGTTGAAAGGGTTACAGTCATTTGGTCGTTCCAGAAATAACATAAATTTGTTCACAATGACGACGAACAAATAATAATTGCCAATTGTTTTGCTGTTAAATTAAAAGTTCGTTTACGTCATTCATATTTACCTGCTGTGAAGTTATATAATCTAGTTGATAAAAATAAATCACATTTTTTACCAATGGAATAAGACTCAAAAGAATTTGCTAAAACGTTCAATGCAAAATTAGATGGTGTTAATCAACTTGTTTCATTAGTCTGACCGTTAACAACATCACCATCCGTTCGTAGTGATATATTTATGTTTTCTTGCTATTGATTGTACTCCTATAACATCTTCGCGTGAATAACCAGCAATTGCTGTTGTTACTGATTCAAAACATTCAGCAAGTCAATTTTTTATTAAAAAAAGGTTCTTTTTTCAAATGCTTTTTTTGTTGTTAGACTACACAATATACTGAACGTGTTATTCAACAATTTTCAACAAAAGAAACAGTAGCTCTTGAAATAATAGAAGATCTTCATATACTTATTGGTGAATTATTACGTGAATTTTCATCTCATAATTTTCATGTTTATCAAGTCAATTCGTTTTTTATCGAGCTGGTTGGTATTAACGATGGATCATTTGAAAAAATACGTTATAATGAATTACGAGCTATTCAACCAACATCAAAAGGTAAGCATGATTTGTCAAAGACGAAATCAAATGAAACAATTTTTCTCTTCCTATAGAATTATATATGGTCATAATCAATTATCCGAAATTTGTTTTGTTGTTGATAAGAAACGTCATAATACTCGTTTTTCTTACTTGGGATAAACAATCGAATCAAACAAATAATACTCAACTAGGTTAAAATCAATTTTGATTTTGACTTTCTTCTTAACGTTTAATTCTCTAGAATTACAAGAATCATCTCAATCCACATAAATATCAAAATACGTCAAAAGCTCGATTTTTATTATCGAATAATATTGCTGCTATAACTTTTTATAGTGAAAAAATTCCAATCACCTTTCATATTGTACCGTATCATCATTTACTTACAATTGATAATAATATAGGCATATGTTCAACTCGACATTTATCATTAGCCGTTGTTGTACTTGATTGATCACAAACAAAATTCTCCTATATATTTTATATCAATAATTCGATTGGCATATACGTCAATGGACAATCAATATTGAAAACAATGATCAAATTGAATTAATTAATTTATATAAAGCGATGTTCTGGCTATTGAAACATCAGATTCTCATGTTTGATGGGTTTATTGAGTAATCAACAAGGTTATTATTTTTTTCGACAGACTCATTATTTCGAAATATGTTTAACCAAATTCTTTATGAGCTGCTTTTTTTTTTGTTCGACACAACTCTTCTTGTTTTTGTACGAGAAACTTTTTAATTTTCACTTTGATCCAATTTTCTACAAGGAAAGGGAATGGCTTTTTAAACTTGTGCAAAACAAAATTGAGGGTGTGTATATGAGTGTCGATTTTGTGTTCACTAACACCCACATCCACACCCTTGTCAAAATAAACTATATCAAGGAGGACATTCATATGGAAACTGTACATTTCTATGAAGGAGAACATTTTCGAATCGATTTCGAAGTAAGCGTAAACAATTTGTATTCATTTTTGATTTTCTTCTTAAATATAGTTCAGTGGAAACTGAAACTACAAATTGTTTTCGATCGAGTACAAGGACTTTATCAATCAAAATAGGTAAGTTAAGAATTTCTTAACTTGTCTACTTATTCCTAAATGTTCGCTTTTTATAGTATCGATGTGGAATACAACATGTTAAACCTTTTAGCATAAAAATAAAACGAAAAGCAAATGATATTTTCAAAGAATTTAAGAATGAACAATAACAGTAACAACAACACAACATTCCACAAACAGGAATATATGTCAAAATTACCATCATATAAAAACAAGTTTTCTTTTCATAGTTATTATTTCATAAAATAAATTTATCTCATCATATATTACTCAATGATGATATTTAGTCGATTTTTCTCTTTCATTTATTCAACATCAATGTTCTACGTCTTTATTTTATATTTCTTCGATGAGCATAATCTAAGAGATAGTTGAATTTACACCTATAACAAAAATATTTCCTTTGATCTGCATTTGCAATTTCAGTTCTCCTTTACTCTTTCCTTTTCATGTGAATACTACCATTCTATAAAAATCCATTTCGTCTGAGAACACGTTTTATTTAAACAAAAATTGATAATATTTATAATATTTTTGTATGAGGAAAATATTCTTTTACATATTTAGCAATTCGACATTTCCCTATTAGACCTAAACAACGCAGTTTTTTACAATTATTTCGTGTTCTATTACTTGTAAAATGTTGGGTCACACGTTTCAGTCTTTGATAATCAACAGAAAGATATAGATTATTTGGTAAACAGGTTTTCGTATCAATAAGAAATTCTTCGATATAATCATCATGAGCTTCAGTAAGATTAAGTTGAGAAAGATGTGGATATTCAATGATTGGCAAATACTCATTTTTATCATCTAATTTTCCACATTGCTTATCATTTTGTGATTTTCTATTAATAAAAGTTAATTTTTTCATGAATGGAAATGATTTTGAAATAAAACATATGTTATATATTTATAAAAATAATATAGAAATGAATACAATTATTTACCATTAGTTGTACGAGATGAGCCAAAAGTCAGGAAACACAATATTTTTTGATTTCGTCTCTATAGATGAATAATCAAATCTCTGATTTATAACACATATACTAGATTGTGGTAGTCAGAGGCGTAGAATATTATCAGTCTCTTGTATAGGTCATTATGACTAAAACGGAAATTATTGTTTCCTTGTTGAATTTGATTACCACTTTTCGTCTAATGGTACCGATTTGCAGAATAAAACAATCCGATTTATTCTGCAAATCGGTTCAATCAGACAAAAAAAAGGAAAAATAAAATTTGACATAGAAAGGTCAGTTTTGCTACAGTCACAAAAGAGTATACAAGAGACTGATAATATGTTACGTCTCTGGCTACTACTACCTAACATGTGTGGTGTAAATAAGAGATTTTATTATTCATGTATAGAGACTAAATCAAAACAAATCTTGTGTTTCCCTACTTTCAACCTACTCTCTGTATATGATCGAATTTATTTCATCATAGGAAACACTCGTTCTTTCTTATTATCATTATTCAACAAAACGATTGATCATGCCTCGTATATATTATAAAAATTTGAGGACAACATTCAACAGACAGAACAAAAAATAAAAGCGAAAAGCATACAATTTCAGAATTGCTTTTTATTATTAATATCCTCTAAACATGAATATCTATTTTTTGATATTGCTAATATGATAATAGAAATCTTTATAGTTACTCTTCACAAAAAAAAAATCAGGAAATCAAATTAATATCACGATGATAACTGAATACAAAAAGAAAAAAGAAAATTAACTAACTACATGATCCATCAAAAGTAATTAAAAATCGAGCTCGCCATGATTCATCACCAGGAACCAATGGATACCAATAAATATAATTAGTATCCCAAACATTATTATGTAAATTATAAGCCATACCATCTAATGATGGTGAATTTCCTGGTGCTGGATATGGAAGAGCTGTTGGTTCTTTATTTTTTAATATTGGACAAGCTTAAAATAAAAATAAAAAGAAATTTTTTTCTTTCAAAAGAAAAGATCTTTTTTTTTTAAACTAACCAATTGGTGCATCATATGATTTAACATTAATTGTAACGAAACATTTTGAAGATAAACTGGTTTGACATGAAAATGCATCGACGCCTCGTTGATAATATGAAGTATTTGTTGCTGCTTGTTGAACATCAACTTCAGTATTATATTGAATTAATGAACATGATGGTTGCATTGGAAGTAAAAATTTAATCATTGATGCTTCAGCAAGACGTGTAGCTGTTTTATTTAAACCTAACCATTCAAGCATAAATGTTGTTTCATCAATAAATGTATATGTTAACCATATTTCATTAAAAGCACCATATAAATTAATAGCATCAGTATCAATATTTAATTGAGCAAGAAAAATATTTTCATTAGTTCGAGATCGAAAAAAATTTTTCAATGTTGGTAACCAAACACGTGAAACTGGATTAGCATTTGCTGTTGAATTTGGTTTATCATAACCTAAGGATTTAAATGAAAATAAAGATCTTAATATCTTAATAAATTAAAGATTAATAATTATTTTTTTTTGCTTTCAAAATAGTAATTATACTATAGAAGTCGATGATAATTAATTGCAATGCTCGGAAATAAAATCGTCAAAAAAATTTACAGAGAAATAAACTCTGGCCTGTGTTCAGCACGAACGGTTTGCATTCGAAAAACCACCTAACCAGTTCAGGCAGTGTCAGATATGTGCACAAGCATTTCTTGAGGTATATAGGCAATTATAGAAACATCCTGAGGTTCGGCTAAGTTTCAGTATTTTTGAACATTGTTGTTAACTTTTCTTAGTATGTCTGCAGACCTTCAGTTTTTGAATCATGTATTCCACTGTGTGTAAATCTACCATAGTCAAGTCTGATATCCTTTCTTTTGCCTTACTTCTACTCCCTTTTATTAATTGACTGAGAATGATCGTAGTCAAGACTGAACATTCAGGTTCGCTGCATGCCTATAGTATAAATATAAATATTTAGTAGATTTTTCTAATTGTTCATGAAATGTTACGATTGTCGATCAAAACAGCCCTTCGTCTATTGATATCATAAGGTTTAATTGATTAAACATCTATGTACTACTATAATAACGATTTTTCTCAGATCTACTTAGATACACTGATGCAAAATACAAAAATTTGAATATCGTCTAGTAACAAAATTTCTTGTTTTGGAAGGTTAGTCACTAATTCAATATTTTTGAGCTTAGAGTGACAATTTATGTGACAATGTTCCATCACTTGCTAGAATATTTGAATGGACTAGCCGCTTTAAAAGTGGACAATTAAACATCGATGATAATCCTAGAGTCGGACGACCAATTTCTGCAACAGGCGAAATAACTCTTGAAAGTCTACTGATCGAAGATCGTCGAATCACAATTCAGTAAATAGCAGACACTCTAGATATCTTCAATGATCAATTACAAATGACGAAAGTCTATTCAAGATGAGTACCACATTTACTAACATCTGATGAACGAGACGATCGTTTTCAAATATGTCAAGAACTTTTGGTTCTCTATTTTATTGAAGGAGACGGCTTTCTTTTTCGAATTATACCTGGCGATGAGTCGGGGATTCATTATTATGAATCGGAATCGAAATAATCATCATGGCAGTGGAAACAAACAGATTCATCACTATAACTGAAAGAAAAAAAGTCTGCTGACAAAGTTTTATATTCATTTTTCTGGGATCATAAAGAGATAATTCTCAAACAGCCTGTACCACTGAGTTTGACAGTCACTAAAGTGTATTACGCACATCTTTTGGTAAAAGAACTTCATGCCGAAATTAGAAAATAACGGTCATGATTTGAAATATGAATTGTTTCGTCATCCATCTTATCCTTCAGACCTGACTATCGATGATTATTTTCTGTTTCCAGTTTTAAAATACTAACTCAGAGGAAGGTACTACAATGATCAACGTTTGTTATGTTCATCATTACATCAGTATCTGAATTGCCTATCTGAAGATGACTTCACAGCAGCTATACAAAAGCTTCTAGAGCGTTAGCAAAAGTGTATTACGACAGAGCGACGATATATCGAAAAAGAAAACATATATTTATAATTATAACTGACTTATCTTTTTTTAAAATATAATCAGTCTCAGAACCTTTTGCACGTCCTACATACACGAAGGTAAGTTATAATTGTTTTAAAATTTTTCCATAATCCATATAATGCTTCCTTATGTCGAAGGCATCTGCCTACTGTAGTTTTTGCTATTTCACAATGAATATAATTTTTATCATTTCGTAACAACTAGATAAATTCAAAATGTGGATGGCAACATTCAGTTAGATTTTATCGGCAAGATAATGTACTTATCCATTTGTGAATCGAAGTTTGTGAGAGATACATAACAATCATGTTTTTGTTACAGATGCGATTGATTCTATACTAGACTAATTACCGTAGCATCCTATTGTAGCTTTCCTTACAAATGTATTTTCTATTGAAAAATATTTTAATAGAAATTTTTCTCAATTATAATTTTTGAAATCATGAAAAATAAATTTTATTCTATTTGCAATCACATCTACATAATATTCTTATAGCTTTCAAATATTTAAAGATGAATACAAAAATTTTGAAAGAGGAGAAACTCAAAAAGGTGTTCTACTATTCAAAATATAATAATCATGGAAATTTAATCGAAATAGTTTTCTTTTTGATAATTTAACAATGAAGGTTCATTTTTAAAAAAAAAAGTTATTTCTTAATGATCTATTACATTATATGATTCAAAGTGAGTTTGAAATTAAATTTAAATTATTTCCTACCTGGATTTCCATATGTATTTGATAATTTATCAAAATCAGTTTCATTATAAGTAATATAAACATAGGTTCCTAATTGAGAATTTTCATCTGTCCAATAAATTTTTTCATTTCGAGTTAAATTTGAAATTGATCCTAAATTTTTATCAAATAAAACATATAGTGGATTTGATTCATCATGAAAAAGTACAAATGTTTCTGTTGGTGAAACACTTTTAAAATTATCTAAATTAGGTCTTGTTATATTATTAAATGCATAATTAAGTTCATCTTGTATTATATTATAAAGTGGATGATCACGAACAGCTTCTAAATATATATCAAAAAAATCTCGTTGTTCAAGCCATGCCATTCGACAATTATTATATGATTGCATTGAATTAACAACTTTTTGAAATTGTTTATTACTCCAATTGATTTGATCATATACTGATGGTAAACCCCAAGTATGTTCTACAAAGTAAATTGTAAGAAAATAAATAATCTATAGAGCAAAAGTTTTATCTTCGCTCATTTTTCGGTCACTAAAAGATAACTGATTACAGTTAGAATTAGAATTTTTCGCTATTTCCGAATATATGTTCAGAATTGCATTCTGAGATGGTAGTTGTACAGATAACTACTTTAGTCCTTTTTTTTAGAGCACGGTTTGCTCTAAAAAGCGCATTATTTACTTATATATTTTTTAAAAGCAGTTTTTGAAACAATGATTTTTCGACCAATTGCAATTTCTATAGAAACCAGTTCTTTAATAGAAATGCAGTGATAGGAGATTTTCGCTTATTGTAATATCTCGTTTTTGTATAGAATTTAGTGCTTTACAACAATATTGAATTGAAGCTATTCCCAGATACAAACTAGGAACTGTATCAAAACACTGCTATTTTCCTTTGTACAGAGATACTTTTGGATTTTTTCACAAAATTTACTGATAGTTGTTCAATAGAATATATAAAATAAAATTTTTATTTACCAGGTATTTTAATAAGAAATCGACTAGCATTAATTAATTGATCATCATCTGTTGTACATAAATTACGTTCAAAACATGTACTTAAAGCTCTTTGTAATGCTTGATATTGTTGTACACGTTTTGGATCTGATCCAATACCTTGTAACCATGAGTCAGATATATCACCATCAAATAATTGAAGTTCATCACCTATGCCTGATATATCTTCGAGAAAATTTTGAAATGATGATGATATAATTCGAGCACCTGGATATGATTGACGAAGAATTTCATGATTTTGACGAATTTCAGCAATTGACATTGGTGGACCTTAGTTAGCAATTTTGATAATAAAAAAAGCTTTAAAAAGAAAATTTTTCAAATTACCTTGATTATCACTACGAAATGCAAATGCTAAACCAACACCAATTTGTGGAACAATAACAAGATCATCTAGAGATATACCACCTGGATTCGCAAATGTTGAACCAGGATTATTTGGATAACCTAAAAATAATAATATTATGATATTTTCTTATTTACTTATTTTGCTTTTTTTCTCTATTTGAACTAAATACAAACCAAATGAATGCCATGTTGCAAGTACATTTAAATCTTCACTTGTTCCCCATCGAAATACACCATTTGGTATATCAAAACCAGTTACAGCTAAGATAGAAACAAACAAATCAATATCTTTTTTTTTCTTTTTATTTCTAAATTCTATATAAAATTTCTTCATACCAGGATTAACCCCAACTGTAACCATAGGTTTATTTGAACAATATTTTGAAAAATATTGATTTAATGATCGAATAATTGATATTGGAATTCCAGGTACATCACGTACACTAACAACACATGGAATAGGAACATTAAAACGTTTTGCTAATGAAACAGATAAATCTAATGAAAGATTTAATGCACGTTCATCCATCCATTCATATTGCATATTCATTGCACCAGCATGCCATGTTATTGAACCCATACGTATAGCTCGTTCAATTAATTCTAATTCATCATTTGATGGACATTTTAATTTTATACCAGCAAGAATAAAATTTGATGGACAATTGAAAAACATACTAAGTAACCATGGATGTGTTGTATAAATAAATGAATCATCGGGTGATATACGATGAGTTTGTTCAGCTAAAATAGCTGCACGAGGAAAATATTGATGAAAATATATATTAAGAATATTATTTATAAAACCAGTTGTTGGAATACCATTATAACCAACATCTAAATGATTCCTTAAAAAAAGAAAAAAAAGAGTTAAAAATTTATCAAAGATGAAAAATTAAAAAAAAAACAACAGATTTTTACATATTAATAACATGTATACGTGTTATATTTGATAGAAGACGATCCCAACAAGTAAAATCTTTTGATGTTGGCCAACAAATTGATGGTAAATCTTTTGAATATTTTATTACACCTGATAAACTAATACCATTATCACATACAAGATTTACTGAAGTATCATTAATTATATTTAATGTTGCTGTTGCCCAAGCTAATGTTTGTCCAGTTACAATAACCAAATAACGATTTAATGAATGTGACCAATCAATATTAAAAACATATTGATTATCATTATCTGGTATTCGCATATGATAATAACCATTTAATTGAGGTTCATTATCAACTAGAATTTTATCATCAGCTGATATTCTTAACAATGTAATAATGGTAAACAGAATACCAATAAACATCTTTAAAAAAAAAAAAGATATATATATATAAAAGATAGTTCTATTAAATTTTATTGTACATTAAAAAAAAACAATGAAAAGAGAAATTGTACTCAATATTCATTTTTTTTAAAATAAGATATATAAGACAAAATCTTCGAGGTTCTGAAAGTAGATAAACAAAGATAAAAAAAAGAAGTATGTAATGATATGGTTTTTTTTTTCTAACCAAAAAAAATTCTATTGGAGATTCATATTTGTGCAATAAAAGAAGATATAGCAAAAACAATGTACATCATCATTTATCACAAAGAAGCATTCAAATGACTTGTCAAATAATCCATTGAAAATTATAATATGAAATATGGATCATGTCATTAGGTAAAAAAAAAAAACAATTGAATTTTTTTTATTCAGAAATCATTTTCTTATTGGATTATATTTTACATTTGTCTTTCAATAATTATTCATTATTTTTACTTTCGATAATCAAAAATTATTAATAATTTATATACGAAAACTTTTAGTAGGTAATATTAAGCTTAATCTTTTTGTCTATTCTTTCCCATTGATCCAAACATTCTTTTTTTTTTCTCTTCTTATTTCCTGTGTGATATATTCGTTTACTCAAATAAAACAGGAACAAACATTATTGTTTATGTTAATTTAAAGAAAATGAAGTATGTGACAATATGTATATATGAACTTGACACTTTTCGGAACATGTATAGAGTAATATGATTAATGTTATTAAAAATATGCTTGATAAAAATATGAATGAACATAAAATTTTAAAAAGAAACTTCATTCTATGAATAAGTCCTGTCAATTGACCAACTTTAAATACAATAAATTTCCTTACAAATATTATAATAAAAAAAAAACTATTTAAGCCGCGTCTGTATGACTAGACAATGCTTGAGTATAGTCATCAAATGAATAAAAACAAAAGCATGCTGTTATTAGAAGAAAAAAAAGCAGATTAATCGATTATGTCTTGCAAACAAAACACGCCATGCAATTCAATTTATTTTGTTTTTTCATACATCAATGAAATTTATCTATAAAAACGGAAATTTCACGTGAGAAAAAAAATGTCCTATTCGTGAAGATAAAAAAAAAAGAGAAGGTAAATATTTGATTATGATTTTGTTATTGTTGTATTGTTGTTCCTGTTATTGATTGTGATGATCCTGTTGTTGTTGATTCTTCCGATGGTAAATGTGAAATAATATCACCAAGATTTGATTCAAGTGTATCAATTTTTCTACCTAATTCATTCATACGATTCATAACTTGATCACTTGCAGCAAGAAATCTTTCTTCCATTTGACGAAAAATTGTATTAACCTATTTCAAATTATTAATTAATAAATAATAAAAAGTACAAATTTAAAAAAAACAAAACTTACATAAGCTGTTAAATCATTAATATTATTTAGATCAGAAGGTAATGATGATACTGTATTTGTACCATTAACATGATTTGTTGTTGAAGATGATGATGACAGTGTTCGTGTATCGGTCATTTTTTAATGAAACTTTATGATTATGTCAAAAAAAATGTTGAGCGGAGTGTACAAATTGTTGGTTTGTTTTTTTTTCTTTGTCCTACAATATAACAGGCGTCTATCTGTTCAAATCGATAAATAAATCGACAGACGGCGCTAACTAACATCATCAATCGAGACCATTCAAAAAAGAAAAAAGAACGAATCTAATATTTCGTACGTATAAGGTCCTATGCTTCATACTTGTTTTATTTTATTCATAGAACGAATAGTCTATAATTTTTTTTCATCAATTCAATGGATCTTGTTATAAATATATAATCGAGGTAATTGCATCTATTATTCTTATGAACAATTAGATTGCATTATGTTATTCAAGGATTTTACTAAAAGAAAAAGAAATATTATTTATTCATGTTAAAATGTTAATTCTTGTAGATTGTTTTCACATTAAACAAAAGTAATAATATATTAAATTACTTTATTCTACTTAACATTTATTCTTTAATCTCAATATATATATTTGTATGCATATTAATCAGAAAAGATTATCGTCTAGTGTGTTAATATCATGTCAGTTGTTTTCATTAAATTGCGCTATTGATTCATGAGTTTGTTCAATATGTGAAATGACATGATCATAGTTAGCATTAATTTCATATGAATGATAAGCAAAAATTTTGATTTCTATATGAACGATTCATCGAATTCGATATGAATAACATCTATATGATTATTTTTTTTGCTTAGATAACGTTATTCATCAAAATTTTAATTAATCTAGAAGAATAAATATAATGTTCAAGGCGGGAAAAGAAAAAAAAACATGAATTCTAATGATTATTTGAAATATTATGATAAAACTATCTTGATTATCGTATATGTCAATGCTTTTCACATAAGTTCCATTGGTGTCTTTATCTGGTTCTTTTCTTTTCTATGTCTCCTTCATCAGTCATTCATTCTCTTGTGCTTTGGCAGTTAGCTGTTTTCTTTCACCTTTGCCTATCTGTGTGTATGAATAAATATGTGACTTATTTTTAAGGTTAGCATATTTATTATCATAGGTCTTTTTTTCTCTGTCTTGATGTATTGCTTCATTGCTTTTTATTAGTATTGAAATAATGAATGATACCATTTTTATTATGTAAGATTTTTCAAGGATTTATTCTTTTTTTTTTTTGTTTCATGATGAAAACTCGTTTGATCTAATAGATCCTATAAATCACTATCATCTTTGTCTTTCATCACTTGAAAAAAGATTTGTTGTCACGCACATTTTCGTTCTTTGATATTTTATGTCAGTCTGCATCAAATTACCTCTCCTATACACATGTGCATAAATATATATAGAAGTCTCTAAAGAGATTGTGCATATACACAAATAAATTAGATGAACCATTCATCGTATTTTATATGTGTCGACGTTATTATATAGAATGATGAATACGTAATCGACTTTATATATATATGCATGGATGTGAATGATGACTAGCCGGTAGGGATAAAGGCACGCCCACATGCACACGTTCATTCGCTGGTATTGTGAGTGTTTATGCGCCCTCCTTTCGTTTACAGTGGTTGATTAAGCAGGAATAGTAACAATACAACGTGTTCTTGCAACTGCTGATGCCTCCTTCTTCTTTTTTTCTTCTTTAATTCAATGTGCATGTTTGTTGAACATGAGCGAAAAAGAAATCGTTCAACAGTTATGTTCGTGTGAATAAAAGGGTAGAGAAAGAGAGAGAGAGAGAGAGAGAGAGAGAGAGAGAGAGAAAGAAGAAAAAAAGGAAAAGGTTAACATTCCACAGTCAGTCATTAAAGAAAAATATCTACAAAGAAAAGTGTAAACCTCATTTATAGAAATGATCATATGTCAGAATCACCAATTAAGAAGTGTACTCAGTAGAAGTATGAATAGTTATTTATTTTTTTCCATAGATAAAGAAAATATTTATCTTACGAATTCTTTTTTGTTTTAAGATTAATAAATCAATAATGAAAATTAGTATACTTGTTATAAATATTGTCGTACCAATGTTTATATCAATTGGTTTATATATATATGGTTTAATAAGTACACGTTGGAATTATATTGATAATAATTTAATTAATCAATATAATTTAACAAATAAACAACAAGAAGAATATATACAATTAAATAATAATATTCAAGTAGAAAATCAATTAATTCGTTATGGATTTCGTACACATTATGGTTTACTTGGTTATTGTTTAGATTATAAATGGATTAATTTATTTATATTAAAATCACAAATAAATATTCAAACTAATAAAAATTTCTTTTGTCAACAATGTAATCAATCATCATTGATTTGTCCTGAAACGGGATGTTGTGTATGTATAAAAATTTAATACAAAAAAAAAAACAAAAATATCTCTAAATTTTTTATATAGATGAAAAAATGTGACAATATACCTGATTGTCCATCATATATTGATGAACAAGAATGTCATCGTCCATATAATCAAACACGTTATTATTGGAAAGAAGGAAATTGTATGTGGCAAACAATATTAATTGATAATCAAGATATACCACGTTATTTATCATCATATTCAACATCACCACGTGATTTTTATTATTATATGAAACGTATACGTCATTATATAATGTTACTTTTATTTATTATTGCACCATTATTAACATTAATGTCATTATTAATATTATTTTGTATAAATTGTATTGATAGATTTTATTCAATACCATTTTGTTTTATTAGTTTTTTTTCTTTAATATCATTTTTAAGTGGTTCAAGTGGTTTAGGAATATTTTTATATGAATGGATATATGAACGTTTATATCGACCAGATTATACATATGAATTAAATCAAAATGAATCATTAATTCTTACATTAAATCCATGGATAATTAATGTTGAATGTTTAGGTTTAGCTTTTTGGATTATAATTGCTGCTATTGGAATAAATTTATATACAACAATACTTAGTTGTTGTTTTTGTTGTGGATTACAAACAAATAAATCAAAATTACGTATACATATCAAGAATGATAAATATGCTATTATTCATACAAGTCCATATGATGAATGAATAATCAAGTTTAGAATTAATTTGAACAAAAAAGAAAATTAAAATATGTAGATTAGTGTTGTTTTTTTTTCTTTTTTCGTTTAGTGAATCTTGTAGAAAAAATTAATGTGTATTGTATCAAACAGCCATTATCCGGTGATTATATACATCGTTTGTTTTCTTCTTTAGGCTGTTGTTTGATCTTATATCTTCTATATCTATTGTTTGTTTGTTTGTTTAACTACTTCGTTTTTTTTTGTTTTTGTTCTCATTGAATAGTTCTGTAATACAATCTTCAACTTTTATTATTATTATTATTATTATTATTATTATGACTAAAGTTTTTATCTCGTTATTGTTTATTTGTACAAAATTAATATCTATTAAAAGAAAGAAAATGAATGTAATGAGAATTTGAAAAAACAAATAATTAAGTCAATGTCAATTGAATTATTTCATTAGATTAATTGATCAATATGATGGCAAATATATTAAACTAGATTAGTTCATCTTTCTTTTTTTTTCTGACATATAAGCAAATCTATTTGACATCAAAACTTATAGGTTAGATCTATCCTAGTGATTCAACTAGAAATTTGTACATTAATTGATGAATGTATTCTTTTTAAATATGAATGACTATTTGCATAATCGTCATCATCATGTTTATTATTTAATGGTTATTATTGCATCATAAGATACATGCTAATCAAATAAACAATGATAGAAAGAAATTCAATGAAAGAAAAGCTAATTATCAATATTGTAGAAACTTAAATATAAATATTTAGATTAATTATCTTATGATGACAAATTAGATATAATCAATATTCTTGTGAAGATCTTTATTATTCCAGTAGTGTAGAACTCGTTAAGTCGTAACGACTTTTCAACTATTCGACTATTCAACCTTTCAACTATTCAACTTTCCAACTATTCAACTTTTCAACTATTCGGGTGTGAGGTGTAGGTGTGGATGCGGGTGTCCTTTTCATCAACACCCACACTTCGCACCCACATCCATGCCCCACACCCACCCATACCCCACATCCACACCCACAGCGACACCCCACCCATACCCCACACCCTAAGTAAAGGTACTCTAGCGTTTTCTATTCGTTGAATTCACACGAATGTTCTTGAACATGACGTCATTCTTTTTTCTGTAACTATATATTGTCATTTTTCTATCTAACATATTGTCTTGATAATGCTATAGATATAGCAAAACACGTCGACTAATTTATTGAAAATTATTAATAAATAAATATAAATATGGTTAGTTTTTTTGCTGCTGTTAAAGCTATATTATTCAGTCAAATCTGAGTGAGTAGAAACTGAAACTTGCATAATATATTATGTTTTACTTCCAGATATACCAAGAACTACTCAACAAATAATATATGTTCCGCTAAAGCATCATTTCTTCAGTGTGGGTGTGGATGTGGGTTTTGAAGGATAGAACACCCACACCCCACACCCGCCTACAAGGGCAAAATTTTTACTTGTTATGATAAAATTATACTAGCTGCACATTGGTCATTAATTCATAATGATTTTGTTGTCAAGGATCAAGAAGAAACAGTAAGCAATTATGTCTTGTTCTATGGATGTTTATTGTCTTTTAATATATAGGAGAACATCGCATTTACCTTCTATCGAGATGGTGCTGGTCATGTCAAAATAAATTATACCAAGGAGGACATTCAAATCGAAACAGTACATTTTTATGAAAATGAACTTTTTCGAATCCGTTTCGAAGTAAGCCTAAACAGTTTGTATTCATTTTTAATTTTCTTTTTAAATATAGTTCAATGGAGATCAAAACTACAAATGGTTTTCGATCAAATACGAGGACTTTATCAATCAAAATGGGTAAGTTAAGAATTTTTTAGCTTCTCTACTTATTCCTAAATGTTCTCTTTTTATAGTACAGATGTGAAATACAATAAGTTAAAGAATTTAGCAAAAAAAGTAAAACGAAAAGCAAATGATGTTTTCAGAGAATTCAAGATTGAACAACAACACTAACAACAACACAAACAACAACACAACATTCCACAAACAGGAATATGTCAAAATTACCATCATATGAAAAAAAGTTTTCTTTTCATTTTTATCATTTCATAAAATAAATTTATCTCATTATATATTACTCAATGATGATATTTAGTCGGTTTTTTTCTTTCTTTTATTCAACATCAATATACTACGTCTTTATTTTATATTTTTTCGATAATCATAACCTAAGAGATAGTCGAATTTACACCTGTAACAAAATATTTTCTTTGATCTGCATTCGCAACTTCAGTTCTCCTTTACTTTTCCCTTTTCATGTGAATACTACCATTCTATAAAAATCCATTTTGTCTGAGAACACGTTTTATTTAAACAAAAATTGATAACATTCATAATATTTTTGTATGAGGAAAATATTCTTTTACATATTTAGGAATTCGATATTTTCCTATTAGACTTAAACTACGCAGTTTTTTACAATTATTTCGTGTTGTATTACTTGTAAAATGTTGGGTCACACGTTTCAGTACTTGATAATCAACAGAAAGATATAGATTATTTGGTAAACAGGTTTTCGTATCAACAAGAAATTCTTCGATATAATCATCATGAGCTTCAGTAAGATTAAGTTGAGAAAGATGTGGATATTCACTGATTGACAAATGCTCATTTTTATCATCTAATTTTCCAGATTGCTTATCATTTTGTGGTTTTTCATTAATTAAAGTTAATTTTTTTATGAATGGAAATGATTTTGAAATTTGAAAAAAAAAATAATGTTCAAAAGGTTGTTCATCAAATAGCGATACTTCACGAACATATTTAGATATTCCACCTGGAAAGTTATTTGTTATTTTATGATACGCTTTCCATTCGTATGGATATGAATAAATATGACATTGACCTTGTTTTATCTCGGAAAAATAATCAACACAAGAAATAATTTGATTATTTGGAAAGTGATTAAATGTATATTGAATATCTTCATTGGACGGTAAATTGATTTGATTATTAAGACGAACAGTTGAGCGAATATTGAATGTAAATTTATTTAATTTCGGCATACGATTGATAATATTTTTTTCAAATTATTGCCATCGATTAATGCGTTCTTGCAACAAATCGCAAGATATAAATCAAGCTTTTCTAAATTGAACATTCGATGTAACAATGGAACAATTAGTTCATCATAAGCAAGTGTATCTGTACCACAATGTAATGAAAAGCATTTTAAATCAGGTAAACTTTCCTTAAAAAAAACATAGAATTTCATTTGAATAAATTCGATTTTGATGGAAAACAATCTACCATATTATTGCTTATTAAACGTGAATAACAATGAATCCAAGAAATGTTAACATAAAGTGCTCGCAGTTGATCAAAACGTCCATCAAGTAGATAAAGACAGTCGTTAAAGCTTCCTACACTGACATGTAGTTCTAAAAGTGTTGATGAAATAAAGATTGGAGGTGAAATCACAAATGATATGTATTGATAATCAATTGAAGATGAACAGAAGTTTAAATACTGTAGATTGGTGAACATAGTAAAGAGATTTGTAAACATAATGGTATTCTTATCTGTTATTGAAGTTTGCTTTCTATTTTGTCTAATAGAGATAATAAATGATAAAATTTGATTTTTCATTAAATCAGTAAAAATATTTCCATCTAAAGATAAATATAAAAGTTTTTCGAAAAAAATTAATCATCTGTACATGTTCTTTAGATAAATCTTATTTTTCATACAAACATTTATACTAATTTTCAACTAACGTTTTTTTTTTATGAAGATTTTCTTTTTACTCATTATTTACGTTGGAAGTTACATTTCGAGATAAAACCAATTTCTTATCGATAGGATATCCAATCATCTATTTTATTCCATTAAGTCAATGATGACATGAACATTACGCACTTTTACTATTCTTCTCATTTGTTGAAAAAAAAATCAATAACAAAAAAAACATCTTACTAGTGAATAAATGTGCCGTGGTTTCTATTTCAAGATTATATAAACCGAGTCCATATAAATTTGGATAATTTCCAGAAAGAATCCGTTCCATAGATGATGATTCAACGTTTAGCCATTGAATTTGATGATGAATTTCAGGTAAAATTTGTGAGTAAAATCGATGAAGTATTCTCTCGGATAATGGTGAGATACAATCATTGGCGGATCTCGTCATCAATGTTAAATGACTTGTAAAAATTGAATCATGTACCAATGTATTGAGCCGTTTATTAACACCCATTAAAGAATACAGTACTTGATCATTGTCTAATTTTTTCAAAATATAAATAAGAACTTCATCTGACAAATCATCTAATTGAACGAGTGAATGTGCCATAATTATTTTCTCGTCTCTTATATTCATTTATAACGTTAAAATGTGATCATTTATACATAGACATTGACGTCATCTGTCTGACTTTAATCGTCAATGAGAACAATGGTGCATTGTTTTTTTCTATAATCTACCTTGACTATGAATAAGCGAATGAACGAAAAAAAAAACACTATATTGGTTTGTCTTTGCTTCGACATATTACATATGATAGATACGGATTAAATCTTTTTTTCTATATCTAAAAGAACTGATTTACAGAAAGTTAAAAATTGTTTCATCTGAATAAAATAATACTTCGTGCTTTTTTTACATCAATTTCGTTTTATTTTTTAACGTAAGCTATTGTTTTTTTCAACTATGAGAAATAAAAATCAAATGATTACCCAGAGCGATAAATTTCGGTCCCGGATCCTGTCGAAAGTTATCGGAATCTCTAGTCGCAGGATTCGATCATCGGAATTGGCGGATCCATCTGTCGGAAAACGCTGGAAAGTATAGAATCCGGTAGGATCCTATCAGATGTCTACCGATAAACCAGATATTACCGGCAGACCAATACTTTATTCACAAGCTTTTACTGTGTAGTACGTCATGTATATATATATATGTGGGCGTGAGCAGCCGACATGAAACCTCAATTTGGCTTCTTTCTATTATCAGTTAATAACTTAACTATATTCGGACCAAATTATCACCCTCATCGCTAAGTCACTAAATTTAAAATATCAGCTGTTGATGCTGAACTTATAAGAAATTGTTCAGTTCCTTCAAAACAATAGGACATGCTTTTAGAAACTGAATAATTTTCTTATAAGTCCGGCGGGTGTGGGTGTGGGGTGTGGGTGTGGGTGGGTGTGGGTGTGGGAGTGGATGTGGGCGTGGGTACATCTTCTCTACACCCACACCCACACCCGCATACGATTTACATTTTGCCGACTATCTCGCCAGTAGTGTAGAACTCGGTAAGTCGTAACGACTTTTCAACTAAACCCCCCGACACATTAGAAGACCCCCCACCCCTGTGGCAGAGATGGCCCTCCCTTGAATCAACGAAGTGAAGGATAGATGAGAAGACCCACCCATCTCCTCTGACGATCCCCTTAGAAGCAGGTGAGCAGGTCCTCTAATCTATCCTTTGGGTTGTTGATTCAAGAGAGGTCATCTCTACTATAGGGGTGGGGGGTCTTCTAATGTGTCGGGGGGGTTTATTCAACTATTCGGCTATTCAACTTTTCGACTATTCAACTTTTGAACTATTCAACTATTCGACTGTTCAACTACTCGACTATTCAACTATTCGGGTGTGAGTGTGGTGTAAGGTATAGGTGTGAATGTGAATGAGGGTGTCATTTCCATCAACACCCACACCACACTTCACGCCCACACTCACACCCACCCACATCCAGCCACATTCATATCCATGCCCTACACCCACCCACACCCATACCCCACATCCACTATCGCCACCCACAGCGACACCCCAACTACTGAATAGTTGAATAGTCGTAACGACTATTCGAGTTTTGCACGTATGAAATAATAATGAAATTTTGTTTGATTTGATTTCAGGTTTATATTAGTAAATGACATCATCATGCAGTTCGTGTATATGGACCGGCAACAACTTATTATGTCATCAGTTTCTCGAACAACTTTACAACTTCAACGCCAACACTTTCAATCCAACGACAACAACCCACACAGAATGCTCAACATGTCATCATTTAGTCATCAACCATCAGTCAAATCTGAGTGAGTAGAAACTGAAACTTGCATAATATATTATGTTTTACTTCCAGATATACCAAGAACTACTCAACAAACAATATATGTTCCGTCAAAGCATCACTTCTTCGGTGTGGGTTTTGAAGAATAGAACACCCACACCCACCCACACCTCACACCCATGAGAGGGGCATTTGAAAATTGATTCTCAGTATAAGAATTACATATTCTGGTAGAAAATTCAATTCTGCATTTAATGGTGTATTTTTTATGTTTTTGCAATGGGATCTGAGTTCAGAAAAATCGATCACAATATCTAAACTCAGCACATAGAAGCGTGACTCATCTCTTTTTTTGTAATTTTTGTCTTTTATTTTGATGAAATTATTAATTTTTAATGTATTCTAGGAAAATGTGTTTCGGTTGCTAAGGAAGTTTTTAGTGGTATTTTATGGACTGGAGGGGGTGGGGGGGTGGTAAAACATGCTCGAGCGCTGATTGGTCTGTTGGAAGATCGATTGTGATTGGAGGTCATGGTAGCTTCACATCGATTTTTCTAATATAATTTTTACATTTTAAACTGCATTTGATGTTCAAAGTAAATATACCAAAAGATGCAGCAAGTTCTGGGTTTTCTTCCTATATATATTAAGTTAATAAATAAAAATGTACAGTAATAAAAAAACAAAAAAAATGAAAGGGTATAATTTCAATTGCCCTTAACTGTAAACTTCTCAGTATTTCCTCAAGATCTCTGCCATTTCCTATTGTTTTGAGCCGAACTTTTTCCCAAAATATTCAACATGTCATTGTCTATAAAATCATAGCAAAAAGTCAATTATCAAGATTAAAGAGAAAAATTTATTCGAGAAATGCTACGCATATGTATGACAAACAATTTTCAAATACAAATATGCAAAACAAATATTCTCTCTTTCTGCTAATAAACATCTAATAATGTATAACAAGGATTGGATCATACCTATAACTCTTCAAGGTCTACAAAATCAATAGTGAAGCTTTTTCATATCACGACATGAACACACATAAACAATAAAAAGAGATGTTAAATATATATTTGAAAGTTATTCATTATGCATATTTACTGTGGTTCTCAAATAAATTTATCTCTTGTATTTACAGTCTATATTTTAATATAGTTTTAAAAATAATTGCATCCTCCATATTTTGAAAAAAGTTCAAACCGAAATGATATAAAGAATGTCAAAAATACGAGAATCCCGTTCTTCGCCAATAAGACTTTCAACAATAGTTACAGAGCAGTATTAATGTAACATATATCTAAGAACTATAGCAAATGTTATGAAAATGTATCTTGATGTTTGTACTACTGAATGTAGTTATAAGATACTGGAAGGCTCATTTATTTGACATTATTATATATGTATATTATTATTATTAATAATAGAGAATTGAAAGGCGCATTCAAATCTGCAGATGAAGATCGTAAAAATAGACTAAAGTTATATTGAATTGATAGCATTCCAAAAGCAGAAGGAAATAAATATTTGATACAAATTAAAAACAATACAATATAACATTGGTTTTTTTTTGACAAGTTTCCAATTTAATAAAGTTTAGATGTGTCGAGAAACAAATGATATGTTATCATAAAATTCAGA
>CAJNOL010000140.1:172833-230765 GCA_905250125.1 Rotaria sordida
AGGGATGCGACAGTGCACCAGACTTACGTACAACTTTGTACTGGTCTAAACATTTACACATAGACTAACGGTGAATGCATGAGAGAACTATGACGGCCTTGGATTGATTTCGATTGTTCCGGTTGGTGGAGACCATTTCAAGAAAATAGTTGAATTTTATAAAAATAAACTAAAGATTTTCAGAGTCGAAAAATCCGAATCTATAGGAGGTTTCTCGAAATTCTCGAGTTTAATTTTCTCGTTCGATAAAGGATTAATTCTCACGATTTAGTCATGTTTTATAAAATTCAGCTATTTTCTTGAAATAAACTTTCCTCGACTAGAGCCCATCGGATTGGTCCTGCACTCAAATTCGACTAGGTGCAGGACCGAAAAGTTTGGACCCAATGGGGTTTACTCTCGACTAAAAAAGTTGAAATGAATCCAAAGATCACCGTAGCTGTATCATAGGTTCAGTCTTTATCGTTATTCTATGAGTGTTCGTCTAGACTAGTACAGTGCCTCACCTAAGATCAATGATCACTGTTACCATTACATTCCTTATCTTGTAGAATCTTCAAGATATTTGATATGTCATCATAGAATAGACTTTTTGTAATACTTATTAAATGATAGAAAAATTTTTCTTTAGGAAAACAACGTCATCTATTTTCTTTTATCGGAGAATTGAAAAATAAATTCGATAGAAAAAATAAATAAATATATATATATGTCCAGTTTCGATTGGATCTTACGAAATGGAAACATTGCTTTACTTTTCTTCCTTTCTTTTCTTCAACAATTATTTTTATTGGCACGTGTACGAAATTTTTAGTATAAATAAATTATCTAGTCAACTAGTAGAAAAACAATCGACGAAGACAATAGCTAGTTTTGAACCAAGAGAAGAAAAAATGGATATAAAAAATACTCATCAATTAATTGTATGTATAAAATTATTAATATTTTATTATTAAATTTTTCAATTGAATAGAATGGTTCAAATGATCTTGATAAAATGGCACCCGAAGATATGACATCAAAAGAATATTATCTTGATACAAATGCTCATTTTGGTGTTCATGAAGTTTGTAGAAAGAAAAAAATAAATGTTTTTTACTTTTTTATCTATTGATATTTTTTAGGAATTATTAAAAGATGAAATTCGAACAAAAACATTTCGTAATGCTATTATACATAATCGAGATTTATTTAAAGATAAAATAGTATTAGATATTGGTTGTGGTATTGGTGTATTTAGTTTATTTGCAGCTAAAGCTGGTGCTAAAATGGTTATAGCGGTAGGCTTGTGTTTTTTTTTAAATTAAACAAAATAAAATTCGGAATTGATTTTTAATTAGGTTGAAAAATCTAATGTTATTGAATATACAAAACGTATTATTCATGCAAATCGATATGATAAAGGTCAATAAAAAAAAAAACAATTTCAAATTTTTAAATTTTCTTTGTTTTTTTTTTTTGTAGTAATTAGAATAGTTAAAGGAAAAATTGAAGATATTGAATTACCTGAAGGTATTGAAAAAGTTGATATTATTATTGCTGAATGGATGGGTTATTGTTTATTTTATGATTCAATTATTAAAAGTGTTATCTATGCTCGAGATAAATTTCTTGTAAATATTTTTAAATTTTATTCAAACAATTTTTTATAGATAATTTTATCAAAGTCTAAACAAAAGAAAAAAAAACATCATCTTTTTACTATGCTCATAATTTAATAGTTATCGATGAAAATTTTTTGAAGAGCGTTATTCGATTATAAAGAAAACCAGGTAGCTCTTTTGCACAAAGCATTTATCGAAACAGATTTTTCATGTAGATACAAAATTACAGTTTCGGACAACATTTTAATTTTTTTAGAAATTATCTATGAATGATGCCTAATTATCATTTTTCAGTGTCCATTCAAGTAAAGGAAAATATTTCGAATTCGTCGCTCGATAAGAATAATATTCAGAAAAAAAACATAAAATTTTTGCCAGTCCAAGTTTGGAGAAAATTGCCAAAGTAAAATATTATTTCGTTAGCAGATGTCCTCTAGATTTTCTAAAAATATTTTTCAAAAGAAATACAATTCAGTTAATCAAAACCAGTTTACTACTTGATACATCGAAACATTCTGCATTTCTTACTATTAGTAGCAAATTTTCAAAGTCTAACCGAATTAAAATTGAGATCATGAAAAATGTCCAATTTTTCTATTGTGAGCATCTTAATGATACTATTCTTGAGCATAGGCTTTTCATGAAACACAATTTAAAAGGACTGTTGAAGTACAAGAATATAAATTTGGATTAGAATTATAACCGGTAACAATACACGGTCGATTCGGTATCGACTTTTTCGGATTTTTGTATACCTTTTTCCGTAAATTAAACCATTTCTATTGATGTCAATGACTATTTCTATGAAGAAATATTCATCAAAATACGCCTAATACATATTTCATCAACTCATTTCGATATCACGTTATATCATTGAAACAAGATGAAATGCTTGTTCATCATTGTAATTTATTATATATTTATTTGCATTTCGTATTATTCGCAGAGACACATATCGACGTCTCTGTCACAGTCTATCAGTAGGTTAACAGAATATCGGCACATTTGTCGCGGTCTTTCGGACAAGCTGGAGAAGGTAGACTCAATTTTCTCGCCATATACTTCAACACATATTAACAATCATGTTTCACAAAAGCACTAATATAGTGGAATAGGATCCTTATGTAATTTTTATAGTGATTTAGAAGTAAATATGACTAATCGAAGCGTTGATTTGACTCTTATAAGATGAGAAAAGTGAAAAATAACTCATATCAATACTCGTAAAGGAAATAATCCTACCAGTTGCAATTCTGATTTGAACCTCTCACAAACTATATATCAATAATGTCTTGTAATAATATATGAACTACTTTCTCATTGTATTTCTGAAGGATAAAGTAGAACAATAATTAAGAAATGTGTCTAGAATAAAATAATCTTCCTATGATTACCAACAGTAGCTACATCGTGTTTCAAATTTTATTTCTGCAAGGATTTCACTAATAGCTTATTTTAAAAAAAAAAAAGAATATATCCATAAAATCTACAGTAAATTCTCTATTAATTCATATGACATTATTTTTTTCGTTCTTAGAAACCTGATGGTCTTATCTTTCCTGATCGTGCAACAGTATATATGGTCGGTATTGAAGATCGTGATTATAAAGAAGATAAAGTTGAATGTAAATTAAATTAATTTTCTAAACTTACAAAAAAAGTCTTTAATTTATTTCCAGGGTGGTCAAATGTTTATGGTTATAATATGAGTTGTTTAAAAAATTATGTTATGCGTGAACCATTAGTTGATACTGTTGATAAACGTCAAATATGTACGGATCATTTTCCACTTAAAGTAATAATATTTAATGTTGATTTTTATTAAAAAAAAAAAAAAAAAGCCAAACAATCTCTTTTTATTTTATATATTAGACATTCGATTTAAAAACTATGACTATCAATGATATAAATATTGATGCTAATTTTCGACTTCATGCTCTACGTGATGATTATGTACATGCATTTGTAACATATTTTATTATTGAATTTACAGCATGTCCTCAACGAACAATAATTAATACTGGTATAATAATTTATGACAAAAAAGAAAAAAAAAACAAGAAATTCTTTTTTTATTTTTGATTTAGCACCTGGTGCTGGTTATACACATTGGAAACAAACTGTTTTCTATTTTCCTGATTATTTAACAATAAAAAATGATGAAATTTTAGAAGGAAAATTTTCATGTAAAGTTAATCTGGAAAATACGGTATGTATAAATAAATAGATAAATAAAATTATTTTGTTTTTTATTTATTAGAAAAAACTTGATTTTGGTATTGATTTTCAATTTAATGGAGAACTATCAAGTTTACATAATCAAAATCAATATTTTATGAAAGGTTAAGTTATATTATTGAAGCAAAAGAAAATGTTTTTGTTTGTTATTTGTTTGTTCCTTTTTTTTTTTTTTTTTTACTTTGAAAAAAGTGAAGAATCCGTAGAAGAAGATAATAAAGCTTTTCTTGTTCGTTCATGATCATCTTCGCATAAAATTTGATTATTATATAAAAAATATCGATCACCAACACAAAATCTATAAAAAAAAAAATTCTATAAATAATTAAAATTTGATTTTAATAACAAACTTTTGTTGACATTCATAGCATGAAAAACAATTTAAATGATAAACAAGTTCTCCACAACGCATTACTAAATCAAATGCTGGAACTAAAATAATAATTTTCAAAAAAAAACAAAAAAAACAACTTTTATTTCTTACTGAGTCTTTGACAACTAGCACAATGACCAGTCATACCAAATAGACGTAAATAATCACGTTTACAAAGTATTAAATTAGCTTTTAAATATAATGTTGAACCGGTTTCACCTAAACGACAATCGCAACAAGCACATTTTAAACAATCTTCATGCCACATTTTATCCAAAGCTTGATAAAAAAAAATATATATAATCATAAAAATTAATTATTTTATACAAAAATCATTTCATACCTTGAAGCATATATCGATCATTAATTATTTGATTACAATTAGCACAAATATAACTTTTATTTGTTGAAATAATATTTGTATTTGTCATTGTATCAAAATCTTTAATATATATAGAAAAGTAATACAATAATTCTCGATTTATTCGAAGAGAAGGATAGATGAAAAAAGAAAATTTGATTAAAAAGACAGACAAAGAAAAAAAAAAGAATGATGATGATGATGACATTTGGGCTTCTATTTTTAATTAAAATAAGTGTATATAAGTGTGAGAATTCCATCACGGTCAATTAGTCGACAAGAAGAAGAAGAAGAAGAAGAATGAGCCATCTGTCGTGCATGCTATAGATTATCATGAACATCTCACTTTTTTTTTCTATTCGAGCAACAGCAGTAGAAAAAACAAAAAGGTAATGCAAATGTAAATTACATTTGTCATCTTTTATTTTACATCTCTAATATATATATATATATATATATATACGGTCAATATGTCCTACGGATCATTGTGTCGACCATATTGTCATCTCATCCAATTTCTTGTCTCAATTCTCTCATGAGAGGCATATTCTTCTCTTCTTTCTCTAGAATAACTAATTACAAAGAATAGCAAAATGATGGGTAAACTATGATAACTGTACTCGATGTGCATGTTATGCCGGAGAGAAATTGGAAAGCGCCAATAAACGCCAGTAACAACAGCAGTTATAATGGATAGCAAAAAAAAGATAATTCATTCCCGCAAACCAATTAACTATTAGATTGAAGAACTAGCTATATGATTATTCATTGTCTTTAACAACAGACGTGCGTGTTCGGTGTAAGAGATGATTTTGATGAATATGAAAATCGTGCTACACGCAATAGATGAACACAATCACTAAAAGACTAATTTGGTTAGGTTTTTTTTTTCTTTTTTAATAGAACATCTAGGAAAAGAAAATAAATTGTCATTTTAATTAGATATTCAAATGTCAATCGAATTTTTTTTTTTTTGTTTATTTCGAACTAAATTAGTTATGAATAAAGAAATATGTGTTGATGAAAAATATTTTTTTCGTACTCGCAAAAAAAAAAAGAACAGTGAAAGTGGTCACAATGTTTTTGTTAAACAGAGATATTTATACATAAAAATAAATTAATGAAATTTAAAATTATACTCATTGATGTTTCAAATAAAACAATATCAATTTCTTAATTCTGTAATAATCATATTAACATTACTTAATTTATTTTATAAGTCACTGTTGTTATCAAAGATTTGTAATCATCTTAGATTTTTGTTTTTTTCTTAAATAAATAAAATATTTTTATTTCATGATTTAAAATACTAAAATTTGATTATTTAATTTTGCTTTTAAATTTGATTTCAATTTTTTTTTTTTAAAGAATTCTTTTATTATCATAGAAAAATTCAAAAATCAATATTAAAATAAAGAATGACAAGCTCTCAACGCCCTCATGAAATTCATTTATTAAACGAAAATAATTATTGGTGTAAATAAATGACATACGTCATAATGATTTATTCTTGACAAACTTTTAAAATAGTAAAACTATATTTGATAGTATAAATCTTTATAGTTAATTAATTATTTGAATAAAAACAATTTTATAATTAAAATAGTCATGTTTCATGTATTTTATGTCGTAATTTATTTATGTTATTGCGTAATAATATAGCAATAACATTTATATAAAAAAGCATGATTTTATTTTTATAGATCAATAGAATTTCTTTAAATATACGTATTCATATTGTGTAATGGCTTCATCATCGAATAATTCTATTAAACAACAAAATTATGATTATTTTCTTGTACTTGATTTTGAAGCAACATGTGATGAAGAAAGAAAAATTTATCCAATTGAAATTATTGAATTTCCTGTTTTAAAAATCAATGCACGTACATTTGAATGTGAATCAATATTTCATACATGTTAGTAAAAATTTATTTTTTTATTTTTAATTACAGAAAAAAAAGAAATTTTTTTTTGTTTTTTGTTTAAGATGTAACACCAACAATAAATCCTCAATTAACTAAATTTTGTATCGATTTAACTGGTATAACTCAAGATATGATTACAAATCAACCAAAATTTGATGATGTTCTTCAAAATTTTCATTTATGGCTTAATAATGAAAAACTTCTTGAATCAAATACGAAATTTATTTTTGTTACTTGTGGTGATTGGGATTTATATACAATGTTACCTAGTCAATGTAATTATTTTAAATTATCATGTGCTGAATATTTCAATCGATGGATTAATATTAAAAAATCATTTAAACAAGCTACTGGTAAATTTGCACGTGATGGTATGATGGGCATGTTAAAAGATCTTAATATTCAACATATAGGAAGACATCATAGTGGTATTGATGATTGTAAAAATATTGCAGAAATATTAAAACAATTAGCTAAACATGGATATATATTTGAAGAAAATAGAAAAAAATAATGATTTGATTTCTTTTTTTTTGTTTTAATTTTTTAATAAAAAAAATCGTTGTGGATTTTGTCCATCGAAATCAATAAATGGATTTAATATTTTATGTTCGACAAGATAAATAGGATTGTTATTAGTTATATCATTGGATTGTTTATTGATGAGATAATTACAACAATTTAATGTAGAAGAATCTTAAATAATAATAAATTTTTATTTAAAAATTTATTCAAAATAAAAAAATACTTGCTAAAATCAATAATCCTCATATTGTACATTTGTTTGCATTATCGTCAGTCTACTATAGTGGATTGTCGGACAGAAAATACCCGACTATTTAAGTATCGAACTACCGACAGTTTTTCTCCAGTTTGTACAAAGTAGAATAAATGCACTGAAATACAGCAATCAATTGCATAGAAAAGTCATGGAAATTTTATATTATAACCACCAATCAACAAAATAAAATAATTAATAATTTGTGACTAAATTTCAAAAAAAGTCGTAACAGGTTCAAAAGGTTCATAATGACTTTAAGATATTTTATGAGATTGTAATGCTATTTCATAATTAGAAATTTCACAAATTTTCATTATCTTCGAAATTTTAAATTTTTCATTTCTTTTGTAATATATCTACATAGTAATTCTGCAAACAGTGTCGTGCAATATTCGCAACATAAATAATCTTTTAACACAATTACTCTTCCGTCTCTTACAGAACACTTAGAATCCATTTTCATCATATTTATATTTTTATCAGGAATTTCTGTTATCAACTCATTTTTTAATTTAAAATTAATTCAATACTTCAAAAAAGTTTAACCTATTAAAAATATCGCACAAGATTCTTCTCTATGATAACATAATTTTATGCATAGTTATGTGATTTACAATCTTTCGAAGGAAACTAATGAACCAAAATAATATATATATTCTCCTAGCAAAAAAAAAGTTTTAGCCAATGTTTTAAATCCATTGTCATCATAAAAACACATTTTGGGAAAATAAACTAACTGCAATGAAGGCATTCTAATCGTTAGATTCTCCGAACTGAATTCTGTCAGCGTCTTGTCAATTAATTATCATTCTAAACTTTTCGAATAAAAAAACAGAGTGTGTAAACATCAAGATTTTTTGACTTTGTCAACAAGTGTACCTACGTAATACTCACACTATTCTTCAGAACATAAATATAAAATATAACATGAATAAAGAATTTTAAGCTGTATCTAATCCTTTTGTTTTTAGAGAACTATTTCTGTAGTGATGATAAATTTTAAAAAAATTAATTAAAGAGACACTAACAAAATTCGGTTCTTGGAATCTAACGATGAGAATATCTTCATTGTAGTCAATTTGTTTTTCAGCCAATGGATACAAGTTAAAACAAATATATATCCTTCAGATGTATTAAAAATGCATCTACTCCTTGTAAAAAAAAAACTTTGCTTTTAGAAAAAAATCTAACTTTTTTTATAGTGGACACTTTTGAAAGTTTGAAGTATTATACTGTATATAATTTGTTTTTTTTATTGCTGATAGATTTAAAACAATATTTTCTCAGGTGTATGTATAAATAAAACTAATTATACTTGTTTTAATTGATCTTCTGTTATCCAATGATTCGAATAATTGTTCTATAAATTCTTTCATAGAATTGCTTTATTAAAGAACAAAAAATAAATTTATAAATTGTTACTAAGGTAATTTATATATGTTGATTAATCAATTGTTCATAAATGATCGAAAAGAAAAAAGTGTAGTCTTAATCTGATATAAAACAAAAACAAAACAACATTAAGAATAGAATAGTTTTATATAGTAGACGGATTGAAAATTTATAAAACAAACATAATCACATTAATCCAAGAAACAATAGTACAAGCCGATCGAAAAGAAAAACAAACTTTAGTTTTCTCGCTCTCTCTCTATCGTTTCTCTTTTTACGTCACATATATTTCGATCGGTTTATATGTATAATCGGTGTTCTTTCATGTTTTTTCATATTATTGTAATCGAAAAAGAAGAAATCACTTTGTTGTATCTCATACTTTTTTCAAGATATATTTATTTTCATTAATAGACACACAATATAGAATAATGATACTTAGAAGATTTCTTTTATTTATATTTTTTCTCAAAGGTAAATATTTATTGATTTTTGTATTAAATTGATGATTTAATTTTTTTTTTTAGTTTCTATTCTTCTTGCTGCTGAACAAAAATTTAAAATTGTATGTTATTTCTCAAATTGGGGTTAGTAGATTGAAAAATTCACATGGTTTCTATATAATTTATTTTATTCTAAAGCATATAAACGTCCCGGTGGTGGTTCAATGACTCCAGAAGATATTGATCCTTGTTTATGTACACATATTATATATGCATTTTCTGAAATGGAAAATAATCTATTAATACCAACTGAAAAACATGATTTAAAAGATAATAATCAAGCAGGTAAGATATCAATATTGATTTAAATTGAAACCTTTTTTTTGTGATGAACAAAAAATGAATTAAATTCACATAAATAGTTTGCAATTTAGTGATCGTAAATTATTTATTTATTTTTTTTTTGCACTCTTAGTCTGAAGGAGAATCTAGATCATATAATATTTGTTAATAAATTTTGTGAAATAAAAAAAAAAAAAAACTTAAATTTTAATCATAGTATATATTTTTTTCTTTTAATTGAATAGGTTTTTTCGAACGATTTAATGCATGGAAAAGTGTTAATAAAAATATAAAAACTTTACTTGCTGTTGGTGGTTGGGTAAGAGAATTTCTATTCTATATTAAGAATTTTTAAATAGAAAAATTCCTTTTTTTGTAATTTCTATAGGATATGGGAATGAAAGATTTTGCAGGTATAAAATTATAAGCTTATATTTTATATTGATAAAGATATTTAATTAATTAGGTATTGTTAAATCGGAAAAAACAATGAAAAGTTTTGCAGAATCATCTATTAAATATTTACGTAAACATAAATTTGATGGTCTTGATCTTGGTATGTTGAAATAAATGATAAATTTGATTTATTTATTTATTTTTTCATTTAGATTTTGAATATCCGGGTAGAAAATAAATTTGAATAAAATATTTAAAAATAAAATACTTTTAATAATAGGTGTTGATTGGAGAGATAGTCCAAGAGAAGATAAACAAAAATTTACAAGATTATGTGAAGTTAGTTTAATAAAAAGAAGTTTTTTTTTTAATAAATTTTATTTATTAAGATTTTATATGAAACATTTGAAAAAGATGCTGAAAAAAATGGATATGAACGTCTTCTTTTAACTGCTGCTGTAGCAGCTGCTAAAGTTAATATTGATAAAGCATATGAAGTGGATAAACTTGTTCCGTTAGTTAAATTATTATTATTATTATTATTAATTTCATATTTTTTTTTTGTTTAGAGTTCTCGATTGGTATGTCAATAAAATTATATTGTAAACATTCAAAGTTTTTTTTTTTGTTTTTGTTTTTCCTATATTTTAAAACTAAGGTTTAATTTAATGACTTATGATTTTCATGGATCATGGGATCAAAATCGTGCTCATCATTCATCTCTTAATAGTAAAGATGGTGGAAACGATGATACAATGTATATTGTATGTCATATTTTCAATGATATTTTTTCTTATTTTTTTGAAAAATAATATTTAAATAGGATTTTGCTGTTAAATATTTTCAAAAATTAGGTATGCCAGCAAATAAAATGATGTTAGGTTTAGGTACATATGGTCGAGGTGATACACCAGCTATGCCTTATACAGGTTTTAAAGGTGAAAATGGTTTTGTAGCATATTATGAAGTAAAAATAGATCTTTTTTTTACTTTGAATAATTTTTTTGATTTCTAGAGTTGTATTCAAATTGTTTGTGAAAAAATGAAAGAAACATGGGATGCTAAACAACTTGTTCCATATATAGCAGGTCCATATAATCAACCAAAAGCTGGTGTAGAAAATGTTCGAAGTATGAAATATAAAGTAAAAACAAAAATATCAATGAAATAAATTTGATAAACATAATTCTTTTTTTGTTTTTTTTTTTGAAAAGGCAAATTATATAAAACAAAATAATTTGGGTGGTGCTATGATTTGGACACTTGATATGGATGATTTTCGTGGTCAATTTTGTTGTCAAGGAAAATTTCCATTAATACGAACAATTAAAGCTGTTCTACATGGACAACTTAAATTATTACCAAAAGAAAAAATTTGTTCAACTTGTCCAACTAATGAATATAAAAGTATACAAAATAGATTTATTATAAGACAAAGTATACATCGAATATATATATTTATCTAGATTTTAAACCAAATTCTCAATATCAACAGCCACAAACAACAGAAAAAACAACTAAAAAACCAAAAATATCCAAACGTGATGCAGAAGGACCAAGTAGGATTGATTTTTTTTTTGCAAAATCGAAAAACAAAAAATTTTTTTTTTATTGTTTAGCACCAGAAGATGTTTGTGAAGAATTAAAAGATGGACAATGGCCAGATCCAACTGATTGTAAAAGTTATTTCTTATGTCGTGGTGTCGGTAGTCAATGGGGTGAACAAAAACGTGAAATGTGTTATGCTGGTAAGTATTAAACAATTTCTTGTTCTACAGTAAGGAAAAGTCAGAACGCTGTAACAGATATATAAATATCGTCATTCAATTGAGGCAAAAACTTTCACTACAGGTCTTCCAATTTCAATGGTCTTTTACTACATAGTGTTCTAATAGAAATCCTTAAAAGAATTGAGTTCCTATTTGATATTTGACTAAACTATTCAATTTTTAATATGTCTTTTTCTGAACTTTTAAGAAAAGCTAGTCTAGTTAAATTCTCTATACATTAGGTGTCAGATCGAAATTTGAAAGTATGAGCTTTCTGAAAACTTGAATAAACGTATTTTTAATGTGATAAGAAGTTTTGAATTTTTTCGAAATCGAAAGAGTTTGTATGGAACAGTGATGAATCAGAATGAATATTACATTTGTAAATTCTAACGAGAAATCAGACTATACGATTAAGGAAGAATAGAACGATTTTTCTCATGTTCTGCATTTCTTCTTGGAAATTTTACATTGTAGATAATTAACATTTTTAACCTTTCGATGACGAAAAGATTTCCTATGTAAAAGCAAAATTTTATTTGCAATTTTTTAAAGAAAACAAAATTCATTTAATCCAGCTCATACAATCTTAACATACGTAACTTTTCAATAGTTTCCATATTGACTATGAGCGGCGTACGATTAATTTTTTAAATAGATCCATTGTCTTTCCCCTTCCTCTAATAGTAGAAGGTGTGAGTGAAGATAAGAAGAACATTCACATTCTATTGATGCATACAGTTTTTGTATGTAGTAAAAATATATTTATTTCCATTGATTAGAAATTTCTTTGCGAATTTATTAAAACAAGAAATAGCAACGAAAGAAAAAGTGTTCACGATTGATACTAAGTTTATTAAAAGTTCTAGCTGCGAATATATTTTTTTGAAAGAAAAAACCTGATGAATGAATGGTTTCTCTGTATTCTTGGGAGGGTTTCCTCCCTCCTGATTAGAACGAAACGACACCTATAAATAAAATCGATCGAAAACATGGAATCATTACCAGTTGATGTAATTACGTAGATGACACACGTTCTAGAAGATTGATATTTACATTTAGGAGAATACTTTCAAATGACTTTTTATGAAAGAAAATGTACGTAGGACAAACTATGTTGCCCTATCCTAATGACAATCTCTGACATATAGTAATTAACTTTTGACATATGCAATTAGTAATAATAACAAGAATGTAAAATTGTTCGTCCTAATTTTCTTTTTTAATTAAATTATATGTTGATTATCTTGTAAAAATTAAAGAATAGAAAATAAAAAATAGTCGTCAATGAGATTCATACTTATTGATATTGTATTTAA
The DNA here is from genome assembly GCA_905250125.1 of Rotaria sordida. Lineage (NCBI taxonomy): Eukaryota > Metazoa > Rotifera > Eurotatoria > Philodinida > Philodinidae > Rotaria > Rotaria sordida. The sequence continues at coordinate 185,780 of CAJNOL010000140.1, forward strand.
ATTTAAAAAAAATTTAGCAAATTATTTTTTTTTTTATTCAGGTTCTTATTTTGATCCTAATGATAAATCATGTAAATGGGTTGGTGCTGATAAGGTTTATTCGATATTCTTTTTTGTTTTTTTTCTTCTCTCGTATTTTACTTTTTAAAATTTTTTTAGCTTAATTGTGAAGATTTAGTCGAAGGTTATGATAATCCAGTTGCTAGTGTAACACAATCAACATCAAATGATGATGATGATGTTGAAGATGAAGATATAACAGATGAAATGGGTAAATCAACAAAAAAGAAACTATCTAAATCCTCCTCCTCCTCCTCCTCATCATCATCAAATAAACCAATATCAATATTAAGTCGAACAATATCTGAATATGATACATGTACACCAGAAAAATCTGTTGAATTTGATCCTGTACAAGGTAATAGATAAATTCCTATTTTTTGTTTGACATGATTTGCTTCATCTACCATAGCCTTCTATAGGTATGCTTTGTTACTCTTGCGAAAGTCAGAAGGAGAACAGCGATTGTCAATTAAATCCCAATCAGACAACAACAATGATGTGCGAATCAATACAACAAATTTGTTACAGCAAAAAAACTATAAACGCCATCGGTAAACAAAACAAAATATAAATTTAAGAAAATCTTCGTTTATATATATATATCTTTAAGGAAAACTAATGCAATTCAGTCGTGGTTGCACAATGCCACCATTATCGACGGGCAATATTACTCAAGAATTACAATGCCTATCAAGCAAAACCGACGGAAAGACTATCTGCGTGAAATATTGCCAGGACAATTTATGCAACAATCAGGATATAAGGTTAATTTTTTGTTTTGAAAATCTTAAATTGAAATCTATATTTTATTTAGCGATGGCGCACTATCAATTACAATCGATCGAATGACATTCATCATTTATTATCTTCTAGCTCTAATATTAATGATCATAACAATACAAGATTATTGTTAATTCTGACGTTTTTATTAAAATATTTTTTTTTCTAGTTCGAAAATATGAACTAACTATTAAATTGAGCGCGCATATATTTCTTTTGTTGTTTTGTGTTTCTTTATTAATCTTTCTTTATTGCTCTGTACGTGTTTGATCTTATTGTCAAAAAGAAAAAGAAAAAAGAAAAGCACTCCTAAAGGATTATAAGTACACACTAAAATTGATTTTATTACAAATAATCAAATATTTAGCAACATTTTTCAAGGTTTATATAGTCTTCTTTTTTTTTTTTTTTTTGATTTCTTATTATTTAATATTTGTTTATAATGTCAAATGAAAAATGACATTTAATCAAAAAGAACTCTTTAGCGTTTGATATTTACTTCTTTTTTTTTCTTTTTTTGGTTTACTCCATTAACAGATTTCATGGTCGACATGCGCTACATTTATTCTGTCTTGAGTGCTTTATGTACATATGTAAATAATACAAGTTTATTTAGTATTCTCTTCTTTTCATTAGTGAATATTGATTATTCGACAATTGAAATCATATGAAAAGAGGTCGAATATCAGATGATGTAACCGTAACTGAGGTTTTTCTTTTTTTTTTTTTTGGTGTTTTTTCGCTTCTTTAGTTGCCTTCATACGAAATCAAAATAAATCCTGATAAAAAAAATTACAAGAGGACAACGAGAGAGAGAGAGAGGGCGAGAAAGAAAATGAAATATTCTCTACTTTTAAAAGTACATGTGTGCATAGATCTATACAGACTTAATGATTACCTTTTGGCCTTGTTACCATTGCAAGACACTTCACCTTCTCAACGGTTTTTTTTTTGTCATACAAAAGAGGTTGAAAAGAAGAAATTAGGGTAGTTCTGTAAAAAGAAAGAAAACCTTATACAATGTCTCACATTTTTTTCTTTTACATTTTTTTTTTTCTTTTATGATGACCTAATATTTTAGGATACAAAAATAGTACTCTCTTTCTTCTCTCTTATTCAAAGATTTTTTTATTGTCATTCTTATATATATTTTTTTTTTTTGTGTTTCTAATTATAGATATATTATCTATCTATCTCTTATGTTGATGATAATTAATTGTTTTAAAATATCAATATGTCTAGTGGTGAAATAGATACGACTGCATTAATTATGTATGTGAATTATAAAATATAAATTTTATGAAAAGTTTATCTTAATTTTTAATTCAGTTCTATATGTGTAATTGTACCAGCAGCGATTGCTATTAGCGTTTGTGCGATTATCTATTTTGCACATCGAAACAGAGATCGAAAATTACATCGTCAAACAAGTATGAATTATTTGAATTTATGTATTTCTCAAGTAAAACACAAAACCTAAATCCTATAGAGTCGATGGATAATTTATATAAAAATGAGAAACAAAAAAAAAAGATTATAATGTTTATAGCTGTTCGATGCACTCGAAACTCCTTGAGAAAGAGTAGCAGTTTGTAATAAATCAAACGAAAATAACCTCAGTGAACTTTATTTTTTTTTTGATAAGCTTATTATTTTTTTTACGATAAAATAAATTGTTTTTTTTTTTATTAGATAGATCATCATCATTATCATCATCATATGACTATGAACAATCACGTGAACGACTACCTCAAAATACTTATATAATTGATTTTACAAGTGTCAATCGTTCTCAACAACAACAACAACGTCGTCCACGTGCACCACCACCTGTATTTGAACAATCACCACCATCATATGACATATCAATTAATCAAACACGACGACAACCTATACCATTATTTTCATCTATTCGTACAATACCATCAAGAACAATTGTTCATCAATCTTCACCAATTATAACTCCATCTATATATTCAGCAATGCCACCATCTTATGCTGAAATATTTTTAAAACCACATACATTACTAAATGGATGAAAAAAAATCATTCGTTTATTTTATTTATTATTAATCATTGATTGTTTATAAAAACAAAAAATAGGTTCTCTTTGTTCTTCTTTTTCTATTTATATTTTTTTACATTTTATCTCATTCGTATTATTTACATAATTTATAGTTTTGAAAGCAAAAAGAAATAAACAAATGAGAAAAAAATATTATCATTGAATTTGAACTGTTTCATGATTATTATTTGAATTATATGTTATTAATTTTGAACGAAATGAATGATCACGACAATATGAAACCTTTTATAAAAAAAAAAGAAAAAGAAAGAAGAAATTTAATAAATAAATAAATCTTTATAATTTTATCTTAAATACATACTACACGAACTAATGAACATATTAAATCAATAAAACCTAACATTAATGATAATAAAAAAACAATAAATGACCAATCAAATTGTTCATTTGTACGACTTGTAATTACAATAAATCCAATTGTTATAAAGACCATAGCAGCTAATACAAATATTAAAGTTGTTACAATAGCAAGTTCTTCTACAACAAGAGAAGAACATTATATATATATATTCTTTTTTTAAACTCACCTAAAATTAGATTAATACGAGATCGTTTTCGGCTGCATAAAAAAAAAATATTTGATAATTCAAATATAAAATTTAAGGAAGTGATTATAGAAAAAAATAATATTCCTCCTTTAGTATGATCCCTTGCATAACATAAATTACCAAAATCATAGCATGCTAATTTAAGACCTATATTAATAAATGTTAAATATTTTATTATACAAAAAAACAAAAAAAATTACTATCACACCTCGATGTTCATTTCCATCAGTATTTCGTATCCAATGATGAGTATGAAGTGATACAAACATTGTAATACATGTCATCAATTTGCATATGAAAATAAAAGTACTCAAAAGTGGTGAATGCATTTATGTAACTAGCTTATACTTTCATATGATCGATTACGATTCTTTCCTTGATCTATAATAATAGTTCTATTATATATATATATATATCTTCTTTTTTCTTTCTAGATAAGCATCAGATTACAAAACAACAGTAAAAGGTAATGCTTTGGTATTGAATATCAGCTTAATTTTTATCTTATATATTATCTAACAAAATTTAATATAATTTCAAAACTATAGTTGTAGTCTCTTAAAGACATATTATTTTTATATGAATTATTTCATATTGTTATAACACTTCAATAATAAGTGTAATTTCTTGTTTTCTATCAAAATATTGTTTTTTCTTTCATTAAATAAAAGATTTTTACAACATTTTAACAATAAACAATCGAAAATATTGATATTAAAAAAAATCGAATTAGGGAGTAAGTCTCTCTATTGTTAAATTTAACGAATATAATCAATAATTGATTTATGTCTATAAGATTGTTTACCATGATTTGTTATACTTGTTTCATCATATTGACAATTATTCATCTATATATATATAAAACAAAATTTATAAATGACAAAAAATAAAAATAAAACTTACAATTCGAACTATCGAACAAATACAATCAATAGGTATAAGAATAGTAGCTAATCCAAAAGCAAAAAATGTCCAATGAAGATGAACTATACGCATTTCAATTGATATACGAATATGAACAATAGTAACCCAAATACAATGAATTGTAACAGCACATAATAAAGCAATACTTGTTTGTTCTAGATTGAAAAATATAGATTTAAAAAAAAAAATCAACAAAAATAAAATATAAATTTTGAATTTACCAAGAAAACAATTTAATAATGTTGGAGTACGTGACCATATTGAATAGAATAAAATAAGATTAATAATTTCTAATAAAAGACTAATAATTAAAAGTATACAAGGTGCAATAACAATTAAATGTGGTAATGGCATTTGATTTTCTAAATTACAAAATGCTCCATATGAAATACATAAATCTTGAACTAAATCTTTGTTTACTATATATAAAATAAAAATTGATTATTTTATATTTAAAAATAAAACAAAACATATATCTTATTTTACCTGAATAATTATCAATTTGAAACCAATGATATGCATAAACAGATATAAGTAAACATATTAATGAAACTGTTTTACAAGTTAATATAACAATAGATAATATATTCATATACATATTGCTTGTAAATATAAATCTTTATATAATAATAGATATGTAATAGATAAGTAACTTATTATAAAATATCATTTGATTAAATACAAATACATACTGTTTGATTTAGATGAATTGATTGAATATGATTCTACAGTAAAAGAAAAAAAAAACATTTTATCATATATGACATGAAGTATTTCTTTTCAAATCCAATGACCATGTGTCTTATATAATGTAAAAGAGAATATCATATTTAGCATTAATTCTAAGCAAAATTAATGTTTTAAGTATAATTTTGAAAAGTGTTTATGTGCACATTATAGAAAAAATTAAAATTTGCCTTGACAAAAATTTTTCATACTCACATTAATAATACTAATTTTCATTAAATAAAGTTCTGCATATTATTCTTTGAAATGATAATTAATAGAATTCATTATAAGACTACTTCAAATACATAAAATATTATATATTTACTATTATATACTTTAAATTATGTTGAATCTCATGGTTGACTTCTAGAAGATTGTTTCAATTACAAACATAGAAAGAAAATCAAGAACACCAAAATAATTGCATAACGAAATCAAAGCTCAAAAACATAATCATTGCTTTAAGAGAGTTGTCATATGTACATTGCTTCTTCTAAGAGATCGATAAAAGGTCTAAATGATCAATAGATCTGAACCTATCAAAATAATTTTCTCAAAAACATCATCATTAAAAGATATAAACGATCAAATAGAATATATTTATATGTGATAGAAAAAAAAAAGAGAAAAGGAAATGATTGAACCAATTAGCTAAATCATATGAAAGTTTTAAATTATGACAAAAAGTTTTATGAAGAATTTCCTGTTGAGAAATAGCAAAACAAGAAAAGAACAAAAACAGGAAAGACTCAAGCAAAAATAAGAAAATATTTAAACTAAAAATAATTCATCGACGTAATTCAATAGTTATTTGTTGTTCATGTTTATATAAGATTGAGAGAAATATTGAATATTAGTCAAAATACAATTAAGAAAAATTTCATTAAGAAGTTCGAATATTTAATTTGAGCTTCCGCAAATTGATAAAAAATGTTTTTATGATTCTCCGGAGAAAAAAAAACACTATGCCGAAAGATGATTCTATAATTATTGCATCTTTTTATTAACATCAATCTATTGTTATTTTATTTTTGCATAATCTTAAATATTAAACAAATATGACTTCCGTTTGTTTTTCTCTTACCATCGGAATATTGTTTAATGAATATTACAGACAACAAAAAAAAAACAAAGAAGTCATCCTACCCTACTTAACAGAATAAATGCTTCTGATGAATATACGCACATTTTTTATCTATTAAAATATGTTAACATTTATATAACAGAATAAAAATAGAAGCATGAAATGTAAAAAATTTGCATGACATGAGAATAACTTCATTAACTGAAAAAATATTTCTTCTTAACTAAAGTAATTTATAAATTACAAGGACACTACTCTTTTTTGTACGTATTCTTTCATGACTATATATATATATATATATCCGAGTAACCCTTAATAATTCAAAATTACGGAAAAAAAAGAGAGGTTTATTTAATTAAAAAAAAAATATATATATATAGAAGTGCTACTTCATTTAAAATGAGTAACGACTAGAAAATAATAATTATTTGATACGATTATTCATATCAATTTTTCCCAAATGATGACTTATATATATATATCATAATAATTACGAAGAAAACATTTTAGCTAAAACTAGAAGTTATGCAAAAAAAAAAAAGAAAGAACCATTCGTTTCGTTCTGTCCGATATAAATGTCAAGCAGTTCTCAGAATGATTTTATCATGTATTGAGATCTTATTTCAGTCAAAATAAAAGAAGATAAACATCTGGTTCATTTAATGCATGAAAAATAAAAATAAAAGGATTAATACATGTGACATAGCACTAATACAATGAATAACTATCTATGAAAAGAAACGAATACTGAGCATAGATATTTATAGGCTATTCCAGGCAAAACAGTATGTATTCACCTTTTATTTGACTTTGATGCTTTACAAGGGTTATTTATCTGAATACCGCTAACTATATGAGAAAAAAAATCTAAAAACTTTACATTATGAATTGTATCTTTGATGAAATTTTCAGACTCCAAAGAATTGGCTTCTAGAGATCCTATCAAGTCCTGAAACAAACATTTTTGTCTTACTAGCTAATGGAAAGTAAATGAATTTTTTCTCTTTGGAAAATCTAGGCATGCTCAAAAAAAAAAAAAAAAAACTTTGAATAGAAATTTTCTTGCTTCAAGAGTTACCTATAGAATGTATTATTTATTTTTCAAAACTGATGCCTCAATTGAAAGTCATGAAGCGAAAGTCAATGTTCTTTTTTATGTCATGTCGATACAGCTAGATTTTTTATTAATAACTCTTCTGAATAAAGATCTCTAGTGATGATTGTTTCAAAATATCTAAAGTAATTTAATATACATCTAATATATAAAATTTAGCTCTAGGAAAATTTCTTATCCCGAGGTACATGTATTTTAATTTTCCAAAGTCACGTACCAACAAATGATTCTATATGTGAATTGCAACATTATTGTATTCTTTTAGAAAAAAAAAAAAAAAACTTTCGATTTGAACGATAATAATTAGTACATTTTACTGTACTATTTGAGATGAAAAATACTTGAAACTATAAATTGAAAAGAATTTTCTTTAAATACTATGATTTACAACTGAAATTCTCGGTTCAATAAATGTGAACAATATAAAACTAATAATATCTTTTATACTATATATTCACAATATAACTTCTATAAGATGCAATTTAGAATCGATTCATAATACCTAAGATAGGAACTAAACTAATAAATATATAATATGTTTACCTTAATCTTAATTATAAAGTATAATACATGTATAGTCTTGCGTGATATGTTTCTCGTAGAAAATATTGCGTGACATGTTGAGACTATCTTTTTTTGCATGCTGCAAAAATTTTCTAACGCTAAATTTTCAATAATGGATAATATGATATAAATTTTTAACTTAAACTATGTAGTTATTTGGCTTTCATTCAATAGTATGTCGATCTAAGATTTAGAAGAAAAAGAATTATGAAATAAAAAGTTAAACTAATCTTTCAAAATTTAAATAAATAAAGAAATGATCAAGTTATACGATATATTTTAATACTAGATGATAGCAAAAAAATCGATCTTTTAGACTTTTATCTGTTTAGTATCTTAAGATTTATCTAAGATAAATTCTTGATTTATTTTTAAATACTAATGAAAATTTATTAGAGAAATCTAATTGATTGAAAACAATTTAAGATATTGAATTTTTTCTTATTAGAATATAACAATACAATAAAGTTGCAATTTACTCATATAAATGTAATGACATATTGAAATAGATCTCAAAAAAAAAAAATTGGAAGAGAATTATTGGATAAAGAAAAAAAAATGAACAACAACATAAAAGATTCTAACATATTGTAAACTAGTAATCAGAAGAAAATAAATGCTATGCATGATTATTACTGCATCTCACATCACACACACACACACACACGAGAAAAATTCTTATTAAAGAAAAAAAAAACACAAAAACAACGACTTAATAATATAATAGAAGTTCTTTTCAATATAAGCTCTGCAAATTTTGTTTTTATTCAACAACAAATTTATTTTAACGATAAAGATACACAACATCAATCAACAATATAATCGACATTATTTTCAACAACTTTCGTCCATCCTATTAGCAATTATTCAATCCCACGCTGGATGTGGGTGTATCTTAGTCATAAAATAAACTTGTTATTGAACAAAAAAAAACCAATTACAGAACTTATGTTGCAATCAAATAGAAAAAAAACCTTAGCTATTTGATCAAAATGATTTTATCATATGCAGAAATGATTTAGACCTATGAAAAGAATTTATATCATAGACAATCATTGAATCTTAATGAAAGAATTCTCATGTAATATTCTTAATATTACATACATGAAAGAAAAATAATATTTAAAAAGCAAGATCATCATGATGTAATTGCTCTTGCCAATCACAGGAAGATAATTGTATTAGGACGTATTTCTTCATCATCCTTTTACATAATCATTCAGAAATGCAAGAAGAAAGTCATTTATATAATAACGAATGGCTTATAATAAACGGGTCAAAAATTTTTTCTTTTTTAAGAGCACTTACCCACGCATTGAAGACTTCATTTTATGCTCATTCGATAGAGGATTTCCTGCTCTACAAAATTATCATCTTTGTTCTACAAATAATGTCGTTGTTTTTTTTGTCGACGCAAAATTTAAAAGATGAGCACTTACTCAATCGTATAATTGCGACGATCAAAAAAACGAGAAAATAACGAAAATATTTCATAAAGATTTCGCTAAAATTTCGAATATATTGCAAAGTTCTTCAAAACAAAAAAAAATAATTCTATATCTTTGAAGAAATATATATATATATGAGGAAAATTTTTGAAGTAAAACAATCCGATTCAGAATTAAATTCTATACTCGACAGCATGAGAACAAACGTGTTGTAGATCAAGTTTCACTTTAGAAAGCATGATTTTCCAGAATGTGTCTCAAAATACTACTAGATGTTGATTCATAACCATTTTATTGTGAACAACTGCTGCAGAAAATCAGAAATTGCAATTATACGATTGAGTAGATGCTCATCTTTTGAATTTTGTATCGACTAAGAAAAAGTTATTTGAAAAACAAAGACAATAGATTCATAGAGCAGAAGATTCTCTATCGAATGAGTCTAAAACGAAATATTGAATGCGTGGGGAAGGACTCTAAAAAGAAGAAAACATTTTTGACTCGTTTATTATGAGACACCCGTTAGAACAAGACATTATTCATATATAGTCTGCGATCGTATATCAACAATGTCTTTTACGGAGATGGGTGGGAGGAAGGCGTTTTCTACCCTATTTATTTCAACACCTCTTTTAAGTCGTGTTTTATGAAATAACTAATGGAATTAAAATATGAAACATATTGTAAATACAGATATTTAATATCAGAAATACAATACCTAAGCAGAAAAGAATTTTTGAACATACTTTTAAACAAAGGAAAATGTACAAACAAAATTTTTTTCCACACTATTTTGATGTATTTTGCAAAAGCAAGTCACTTTTTTTTTTATGCATTGTGTATGTCAGAAATATTGCGAGAAAACTTTTTGATGTTTTCTAAATAAACAAGAAAACGCTCAAACGTGAACCATGTTTTTTTTATCCGCTTGGGTAAGTGTTGAAATTCATTCAATAAATAGATTATTTTTTTTGTTTTTTGTTTTCATGATTCATATTTCGAAAATTAATTCAATTAAAATCATTTGATTGTATCTATTTAAAAGACAGATATGATTGAAATGTTACTTTTTTTTAAAGAGACGAAGATTTGTAGAAGATTGTTTTCTTTACAAAATACTTAGATTTTGAAATCAGAAGCATTTTTTTTTATTATCATAAGTAGTTTTTTCAACAATGCATATTCGCGATAAAAGTTAGTTGACAATATGAGAATAGCAATCTGGATTTATAACTCATCAAAAACAAAAAAAAACAAGTTGATCAAGCCTAATTATAATATATATCATGCGAAAGAGAACGATATCCACCTGAATGTAGAATAGTTGGTAGTTGTTTTCAATTATAATTCTGTTTTTCATGAAAATTGAATTTATTTTTCTATTCATAGATTTCAGCGACTCTGATTTCAAAAACTAAATGTTTTATAAAGAAAACACTCTTCTACAAACACGTATAATAAAAACTATCGTGTCATCTAGAGCGAAAAAAAAACCTTGATCTTGCAAATAATTCTTTATCAAAAGAGTTCTAACTTGGAATAATTCTGAAATAGAAGTGTGATTTAAATTAGAATTTTGTATATGTATACTAGACATTACAAGTGAAAAAAAAGATCCATTAATTTCTTTCATTAGCAAAAAAGTTTTTTTTTTCTTATGTTTAAAACAAAAATCATAAGTATATCCATCTCATGAATAAATATGTGCGTGACCAAATTTTTTGTTTCCAATCTTAGCACAGTTTCGATAGCTTCTTGTTGAGCAGTCCCGATCGTAGTCGTAGTGAATCTAATATATTCCTGGTCTCCGGTGACCGAGACTGCTCCTTCTTATTTGAAATGATTTTGTGAATAAAATCAAAAGAGACAGCTTCTTAATCGTTTATTTCAAGTAAACATGTATTATCAAAGAATTTATTATAAATGAAAAAAGAATGATTGCCTAAAGATGATGAAACTAATGTCCAGTGAACAAGATAAATAAATGCAATTAGACGATGACAAAGATATATTTTAGTATTCATAATAACAAAATTGTTTATGTGTTTTTATATAGACGTGTATATGATTGTAATTTGTTATGATTTAATATTTACATCTTTTATCTGTATTTATGTCATCTTATTTATCACGATGGAGTTTGTTTTTTTTTTCTATATTTATGTCGTCTTATTTATCATGATACAGTTTTTTCTGTATTACAAGATATTAGCATGAAAATAATAAACTGATTTATGATGTACGAAAAACTTCATTGGAAAAGTCACAGAGTTAAAGATATCAGATAGTCTAGAATTCCAGTTTCGCACATGTCTATTGATGTCATCTAAAATATTTTCAATTTGAATAGAGTCTTCTCCATTATACAAGTTACTTCTTATTGTATCGTAAAATTTCTTTCATGACCAAATCTTACATACAATGAACTATTTGCTTTCAATCTGACTATAGAGAGAAAAATAAACACTCGATTTCAAATAGAAATAAGAGACCAGGGGGGGGAGGGGTCTTTAGAACTCTTCATTTATATATATTGTATACCTGTAAACCTTTCTTTTTTTCGATGGTGCGTCTATCACAGGTGTATAATATATAGAGTAATAACTTATTCTAAAGATCCCCTGTCAAAACAAAATAGAGCATTCAACTATATATAATTATCGATAATTCTTACGACTTAATAGACGTATTATCAAAAAACTAGAGAGCATGAAAAGTCTGTATATGTATGTGTCGTAATGACTTACTCGAAATGTCTTATTAGGTAAATAAAGGAATGAGTGAAATGTCTGACATCTCTTTATGTATAGAAAGATCCTCTCCTCCAGACTTCTGTCGATAAACAGGTTTATTTTGCTAGACCATTGATAAAGAATAAGCGTGATTTTTTCCAAAATTCAGTTTGAAATGAAAAAGTTATCTTATACAATAATTCCTTGCACGAATTCGTTACAATCAAGATTATTGTTTTGATTTCTTTTGTGTACACTATATGAACTGTATTTCTATACAAAAATAACAATAAAAGAGACTAGTAACTATATAACATTGACTAAGAATAAATTCATCGACATAATAATAAATCAGATATATAATGGTTATTTTTTTAATATCTTCTACGACATGATTATGATGTCTCGGAATTTTCTGAATCAACAATTTTATTAATATTTTTATATTGAAAAAGCAAAAAAAATATTTATGCAAAATAGAAATATTCTTTTCTTATAACTGAATAATTTTTCAATAGGTTTTTTTTTTTTGTATAAATTCGAAAGAACGAAAAGAAAAAATATGAATATACTTTAGATTTATTCGATTTACTACTTAATATATTGTATCAATTTGTCCTTCTTATATTTTCTTCAAAATTGAATTTCTACAGAAAATATTAAAATATATTCTAGTCTTTTCCGTATGTTTTTCAATGACAATATAAAGTATGAGGGGAAAAAAAGTTTTCAGAAATTTTTCAATCGATATATCTTAGAGTTCATAAAAGAAATTTGTTATATGCGATTTTTGGTTCTCAAAATACCCAATTCTTTAATGTTGAATAATCAGGGCATTTTGCTCATCGAATTTGTCACATAGAATTCATTAGTGTTCGGTCTGTCTATTTTTTTATTTGTGTGTATAAAAAAAATGTTTAATAATATTCTCACATGAATATCTCTCTTATTTTGTGTAAGCTAGAACGTTTAGTTTTGCACAATAAGTATACTTTTAAAATGACTATTTAATTTATTCCAATCACGTAAGTTGCTGTGAAAATATATCGATTGGAAAATTTCTAAGAACTGTTTTTTTTTTACATATATTATATTATTAAAATTTTCAATAATAAAGATTATTTTGATTGAATAAAAATTTATCTAGATGATCACAATTTAATAAAAATCATTATTTTTATCAATTAAAATGATAAATCTTAAAATAAAAAACATCATTCACTTTTATTTTTTCATATCAAATAAATGACAATATTCTATTTATTTTAAAGAAATAATATTGTTGTTTTGTCAATAAAAATACAACTCGATGTATATATTAAAAAAAAATATATAGGTTTACACGTATATGTTTGCGTCTCAATATATTGTAAAGAAGAAAAAAAAATCGACGGAGAGACCAATCTTGAATAGAGGGTAATAGATCATGATTTTTTTTTTCTCTCATAACTATTCATTTATTCGACCTTATAACACTGAATAAGTGCTTACTAAGATCGAATAGAGAAATACGAATATGCAAGGTATACGACAAAATGTTTTTATTGAATGGTTTTCAAATGATTCGAAAAAATATATACGATCACTATCTATTCATCGAAATCCACCACCAGTCGAACGATTCAATGATAATAATCGACCACCTTTGAGACATCCAGTTTTGGATAATGATTCATATATATTAATGTAAGATTTCAATATCTTTGATTTGAAAAATTATCATAATAAAAATAAACTTAATTTAAATTTTTAGAGCTTTGGTTATTCTTATGCCAATTATTTTGACTCTTATAGTATGTATAATCATATGTTGTGTTTATCGATATAATAAGAGACAATCTCAACGAAATATAACAAATTTATCAATAAGTAAATAAATTTTTATATTAAAAAAAAAGAATTTTTTTTTTGTTTTGTTCAATTAGAACCTACTGATTATAATCAAGCACCTGCATCGACAATTTATTTTAATCCTTATCATAAACCATTTATTGTTGAAGAATCACCACCATCCTATGATTTAATATCAAAAACAAAAAATAATGATAATAATAATAATAATAATACTAACGAATAATTTCAGTTATCATCTGTAAAGAATGAAACAATAATAATATCAATTATATTTAATCAAATTAAATAACAAACTATATGAATTTATAAGTTGTATATATTGTGACAATCTTCCGAGTGATAGAAAAGCTTGATGGAAATATCAAAATACGGTGAAAATAAAAATGTTAATCAGAATTTTTATTTTTTACAGATATAACAAATAAAAATAATTCTCATAATCGAAAAAATTAATTTTCTCATACCATACGATTCAAATCATCGATAGATCGTTCGATACACAATATGCGCTATACTAACCATAAACGGTTACCTTCTGAGCGCAAAGTATGAATAAATTTGGAACGGGATGTGCGAAGCCAAGTTTCTTTTTTTTTTGGTTCCTATAGAAAAAACTGTTCTAGAATTTATTCATATCACTTTATTAATGTGGAATGTGAAATGTTGATAAATCTCGTTCTACTTCAATATTTACTAATTTTAAATTAAGTTTTTCTTATATTTCTATTGAATAGAAAATTAAATTAGAACCTAAACTGTGATCAATATTTTTTTTTTTCTTCGAGAAAGAAAAATTGATTGAATTAGGTACAACATTTTTTCAACATAAAATTTTCTATAGCAATTATTAATATTAAAAAACTTCAGGCTTGTATTTTGGAACGATTTTTATGAATCCTTCAATCAAAAATTCAATGAATATTGTCAACATCATGTTACTTTAATTAAGGAAAACATTAACAATTTTCCGAATGAATGTCTTTTTTTTTTTAATAATTTGTAGTTTAATAATAAATGTTCGACATGCTAGATTAAAATGAACTTTCAGTACATATTTAAAAGTTTGCTTTTTTTTTATTTTATTTGTGATCTTTCATAACTATAGATATATTATTGGACATATTTCCATTATTGATCAATATATTTGTTTCTTTGTCTTTTTTTTTTCATACATAGATTTTATTTTATATAGAAATAGACATAATAGAAAGAAAAATTTTCTTCTATTTTTTTTTCTCTTTACATCCTTCAGCTACATTTAAAAAGTTAACAGTAAGAAAGAAAAAAAAAAAAAGAATCTCAATTTCAACGGCACAAGAAAAAATTCAAAATGTCATTGTTTATTTTTTGCTTCGGAAGGAAAAAAAAATGATAGAATGAGAAACCATGAGAATTGTAAAAAAAAGACACTTTCTTTTTTTCTTCTGTTTCTTCAAAAAATTTCGAAAACAAACTAATACTATTTCAATCAACCGTGCATAATAATTGACAGAAAACAAAAATGCTAATAGAAATTGGTCTCGGTTTATATATTCTCTTGATACAACAAGTTAGTATAAAATAAAAAAAACAAACAAAATTCGATCTTTTGAATTCTTGTTATTTTCTTTTTTATATTAAACAGATTCAAGCTGATGACATATGTTATTATCGTAATCAATCAACACTTGTTTCCATTAAGTTAGTTCATAATATAGAATAAAATTTATTTAAAAAATATAATATATAATTTTACTTTTAAGTTGTAATGGTGTTTGTTGTCCCGGTACGGCTACTTCTCCACATATGGCATGTTGTACTAGTATATTATCATGGAGATTGTAAGAATTCGAAAAAAAAAAAACTAAGCTTTTTGATTATATTAAAATCATTATTATATTATTTTTTTAGAGCAATACCTGTTGTTGTTATTGTTTCTCTTTGTCTTATAGCAATTTGTTTAGTATGTTTGCGACCATTTCTTAAACTTTGTGGTGCTGGATGTAAATGTCCTTTTCGAAGACAATCTCGAGGTAAATATAATTTTATTCAGTTTAAACTTCATATTATATTAGATATTTTAATAAAACCTAGTTATTTCATCAAGTCCTATATCAATTAATAATAATAATCCTGTTTTTGAAATGAATAATGCAGATTTACCAGATTATGAAACAATAAGTAAAGATTCATTAGGAAAACATACAATACCACCACCTTATAATTTTGTTACTGCACATCCAAATGATTTTGGTATTGAAACATCATTTAATCCAAGTGCACCACCAGAATATGATCCAAGATCTAATACAATAGAACCTAATGCACCTGTTTGATCATAAATATTCACTTGTTTTGTATTGATCGGTGCTCCATGGAAACGTATTTTTTAAAAAAGAAAAGGTTTCATTTTTTCTTTCATCATTTGATATTTATTCTGAATCAAAAAAAAAACACATTCACAACACACACACACAAAAAAGAAAAATAATCATATTGATTTTACAGGTGAAAATTTCCTCTATAAAAAATCATCGATATAATTATTAATGTGCTTGTGATAGGCATATTTGTCTTATGTATTACTTCTGCATCGGTACTTCTTGTAATGTGATAAAATACAGTATCCATAATCTTATCATTGATAATGTGACACATGTGTTACTACTCGTACATACATACATACATAGACAAAATCAATTGATACGAAGAGAGACTTGTGTGTGATGTCTTTTTTTTTTTTTTTTTTGCTTATGGCTATAAAAAAAAATCAAAGTATTCATTGATGGATAACAATTAAGGGGAGGAGAAGCAAATAGCATCAATTCTCAAAAGAGGATGTGTACCATTTCTTTGATCTATAATATAATAAGTTCATTGCATTTGACACTTTGCTTGGTCGATCTTTCTGATCATCATCATCGATTAGTCTCATGAGACATGAAAAAAAAAGAAAATCGGAAGTACATATCGGTGATATTTTATCCCCGTTTTTAAATCGTATGAATGACTACCAGACATTGACATGCTGAGTTCAGTCTGACACCTACATAGTAATAAATGGCGCGTGCTTGACACATCTGACAACTGTACTTTTCTTTTGATTTCTTTTCTACTTAGCAATTAAGTATTATTTTTCTAGTAGTAAAATCAACATTGAACTCATCCATGTATTTTCTTTTTTGATCTTACCGACTTGTCTTTCAATTGATCACATTCAAGAAACAAAAAAAAAAAATACCTTGAATACACATATCGACATAAAATACATGATGATGGGCATACATATATAATATAAATATGAAAAAAAAAAACAGCTAATTAGAATTTTCATTTGTTAAATTATATGAGATAAAAAGAACGGTCAATTTATTTGTATATTGAAATCTCTTCAAATGGAAAGAAATTTTTCTTTTATATTATCACAACTACTCATATAATAAAATATCTTGTCTGTTTATCCTTGAATTTCTATATGCTTGTTAAATGTGCATGTGGCTTTTCTCATGTAGACACAATGACGCCTATGACATGCTGTTTACAACATAAAAACAAACAAAGAAATAGATAATAATAATAATAGAAGAAAAGTTCATTATGACAATTTACGAGCACCTGCAGTCGACGCCAATATCATGTAGATTGGAAAATAACTGATATTAAAATGCCATTAGATAAACTTTTATTGAAAACATAATCGAGTGACTAATGTATATTATTGTTATTCTTTTTCTTTTTTATTATTCGATCAATCTACCTTTTCTTTTTTGTTCTACTTTACATTAATTTATTGTTTGTTAATGAATACATACAACTTCTATTACTCCCCAACGGATAGTATGTCTAGTCATCATCTCTTTGAAACTAAACACATCACAAAAAAAAAAAAAAAAGAAAAAGAAATTAGGACGCGTGGCAGTTTACAAACATTGACAGGTATATAAAATTAACGCAGCGGTAGAACATCAAATAAAAAAATCTTGGTCAATTGAGACATTCTATTCTGATAAGTAGCTCTATTCGATATAAAAGAACATTTGTCTGAATTGATCACTTTTTACAAAAATCAATGAGAACAAAGATATATAGACACACACATACAAAAAGTCTTTTTTTTTATTGTCTATTCAATGAATAACTCATTGTTTGACACCACATGATCTATCCATTCATATTCATTCATGCGAATGTGTACCGTATTGTTATCCATTCATTCACTTAAACGATATACAATGTATATAGTTTCTTGCAGGAAAAACAAAGTATTCAATTTTTATAAATAGGATCTATTTCACATGTATATGTTAAACAATTACTCCGCCTATCAATATGATCGATTGTCATATCGCGTGTAAATTAAAAATATAGAGAGGTATAAATACATATAGTTAATCCTTTTTCAGGCCATCAGATAATTAATTCAATTTTATATCGAAATGATCGATTATATTTACTTTTTTTTTTCATACTAAACTAAAAAAAAATGATCATGAGAACAATAAATGTCATATAGACACGTGTCATCACTTGAATAATTTTATTTATTGTTTGCACCTGCACATCGAATTTTTGTTTTCGATAACATCTTTGATAGACAAAAAGAAAGAGATAAAATCAACAATAATTTAATTGTTTCTCAAAAGAAGAAGTGGGTCAATCAATAAGTTAATAAAATATCTAAACATTACTTTGATATTTAATAGAAGAATAAAAAAAAAGAAATAATAATCCAATGTATAAACATATTTCATCGTTACTTTTTTTATATTTAACCGAACAGTTTTTTTAGTATCATCAATTATCAATATAGATTCTTAATTAAAATACCATTCTATTCACTTAATCAACATATGTTCCTCCCTTGATACATTCTATTTAACACTCAATTATCTCTCTTTATTCATCATTGTCAAAATTAACATACACAATAACTAAATGTTTTGTTTTACTTAATAGAGAATACTCTTCGCTTTATTTATCATTCTTAAACAATGATTACATAATAGTATTGTATTTTGTCACATCACTTATGTTTATAAGAGTACAACACTTGTACATGACATGAACTAGAAATCATCACATATTCACATGTCAAGTTTTTTTTTCCAGGCATGAAAAACAAATATCTTTCCCACAAGAGAAATCAATCAATAGTCATAGGACGAAAATTGAAATGTAGCAGAATGATTTTCATCAATGTATTGAAAGACAATGTTTTTCTTTTGATATCTCATCCGATTTGTAAGCGTTCTTAGAAGAACATGACAAATAAAAATTAAAAAAAAATCAATTGTCTTTATTCATTTTTTAATCTTTGATTACTCATCATGAATGAATGAAATGTATTCTAAAAGGAAAGAAAAGAAAAAAAAAGGACACGAGTACTCACATACGAACAGCGACATCAAGACAAAGAGAGAGAGCAAGTAGCGGTCAAGTTGAATTGATGCCAAGAATAATTATAAGAAAAGAAAAGGTATAACTTTTCTGTTGCCAGACGACACATACATGCGAAAGCTTGACCTTATGGCAACACAGGAAGGAAAGAAACGAAAAGTGAATTGTACACGAAAGAGAGAGAGAGAGAGAGACGACGACTTCTCTCTCGCTCTTTCTAATGTTCAATATCATATTAAATGAACAGAGAACGAGAAAAAAAAGGAAAGAGAACATAATTATAGATTGTTTCTCTCGCCATTGACAAACATAAATATAGAGTAGTGACCCTTAATCATTCATTCTATCAAAAACACGATTGCTTATCGGACACTTTTCCTTTTTCCTTATTATTCACGTACAAACGACATATTGACATATAACACCATCTATACGTGAGGCCGCTATATATCACGGATATGGCTAATACAATCATACTTCCATATACTTTTATTACAAATCCTCATATATCTAAACGATATCATTTACGTCGTTCTACAACAATAAATACAAAACAAAAAGTTCATTCAACATCTTCGGATATTGTACATAATTTACCTGATGTTGTTAATGATTGTCATAATCGATGTAATGATATAATCAAGTCCAATAATGAAATGAAATTAATATGTAAAGAAATTGCACATTCACTTCGTCTTGTTGCTGATCAAGTTGATAAAAAATATTGTCAAGTAAGTGTAAAATATTTTTCTTTTAATTATTTTTTAATTTTTTTGTTTGTTTATTTAGGATGATAATTTCAATCGAGATCTTTATTGTTTATCAATACGTCTTGTATTTCATACAACACATATTCGTACAATACTTTATACATTATGGACACGAACATTTTTACCATTTATTCTATTAATTTGCAAGACAAAAAGATTTTTTTAAAAATAATTATTCATATATTATGATTTTAGTCATTTGTGTTTTGTTGTTTTTATATATATAAACAAAAAAAAATATATCGCTATAATTTCAATGGTTGCTATCTTTTTTTTTTTTTTTTATTGTTTGAAGAACAGTGTGTCTTGTATGTTTGTATTCGTTTAAGTAAAAAAAAAAGAAAAGAAAGAAACATCTCACAAGAATTGATCATAAAATGATTATTGAATAAAATATGCAATTCTCATAATGAGATAATAAGATTTGATTGATTTATATATTTTGTCAAAAACATACAAGAAGTCATTTGGATAAATTTATGTTTGATTTCATATTATTACAAGAGCAAATAACCACATAATACACTAACACCAAAAACAGCTAATTGAAGAATTCGTTTTAGTTTAAGTCTTTTTCTCTGATAATTATTATTTGTTTTATGATTAGATATTAAATTGTTTGATAAAATGTATGATATTAGTTTTTGTTTAAGTTCATTTAATGAAATTGATTGTAAATGATGATTTTCATTTACTATTGTATTTGTTGTATATTGTTTTGTTGTCAATTGAATATTAATATTAACTGCATGTAATATAATAGGACGATTAGATAATTTTAATGAAACATGTGGAATCATAATAGAAGGATAAAAATGATGTGGTGAAATTTTTTCTAATGAACTTATTGATGAATAATTTGAAATTGATGATTCAATAGTTTTTGTTTGAATATTTTTTAATTGATCTTCAAAAGCATTAAAAATAATATCAACAATTGGTTGAATCATTTTAATAGCAGTTTCCATTGAATTTGAATTAGTTATTAACATATCATTATTCATAGATAATGATAATGATTCTTGTTGATCTAATTGTTGATTGATATCAATAGTAGAATCATCATCGATAAATATTGGAGAATTTAACGAATGATGATTTGTAATGATAGAATCATCAATAGATAATCGTGATCGTTTTGTTGGACTTTGATAGTCTGGAAATATTGTAAAAAAAAAAAACAAAACAAAAACTATGATTTTAAACTTTCAACAATGTTATTCCTATTAAAAAGTCTGAAATACATTCAGTCGTTTGCAACACCAGCAAGAGTTTTGATGTCCTTGACGTAATGTTGTAGGATGTCGAAATCTTTAACTAATGAGTGAAAAACATAAATCAATGCTCTATTTGAGTATGAAATCAAAATAAGAGAAAAAGTCGTGCATCACGACTCTCGAGATCCTTTGAAAAATCAAACTCAGATCTTAACATGCTTTGAAATTCTCTAAAATGATGACATTCTAGAAAAGCTCAAAGCATGTTAAGATCTGGACTTGCTTGTTCAGAAGATCTCTGAAGACTGGGAACTCGACTTATATCCTCTTTGATTTCATATTCGGATAGAGCATGAAAAATTTTGTTTTTTGCATGGTTGTGGTTGTAAATGTAATTTTGTACGAGACTGAATGTGTTTTAGATTTTCTAATAGGAGTGATATGTGTGACGAAAAAAACTTTATTTCGACGATCCTAGGATTCTCACAGGTGAAAAATGAAAGTAGTTTTTTGGGTTTAATGCTAATTTCGAAATGTAGTTAATATCTTGAGTATAAAAAATGATCTTATTTTCACACTTATTCTTTGATTGTATGAAATAAAAATTTACGTGTTAATTGTAGATTATTATTGATAGATGATTGATTAATATTTATATGTTTTTCATAATTCGGATCGGGTAATATATCGAATGTTTTAATTTGTGAAAGTTGACTTGAAAGATTTTCACATGATAATGTACTATGTTGTCTTTTTTTATTTTGTATATTTAATGTTGTTACATGATTATTGTTTAAATCACCTATTGTTTGAATAGAAGTATATGATATTGATGGACAATAGAAAGCACTTTCAGTTGTTAAACTTTCTGAAAGTACTGTATGTGATAAAATATTCGAACGATTATTAGTAATATTGATTGGATAAGTATAAATAGTCGATTTATAAGGAGGTCTAACATCATTATTCATAATTAAAGATGTAACAGATGTATGATTAGATTTTAATCGAGTTAATGTTCGGTTCCATGAACGAAGACGCTTTTGATAAAGATTATTAGTGTTATTTTCGTTGATATAATTTGTTTTAGAAGATAAAGAAATCTGATCTTTGTTGTTTGGTCTTCGTCTCATTTAGTAAGTTTTTTTTTTCTTTTTGTTTAAAGTTTAGATCAAGATTTAAATGGAGAAAAAATAATTATCAAAATATAATTAATATGGCGGGTATTGAAAATTATTTTTTTGTTTCAATAAATAAAAAATGTTTGAACTTTTCGTAAAGTTTTATTTATATGATCAATCAAAGAAAATAAAAAAAAATATCAATCATAAATGAACTCGATAGAAAAAATTGCTGTTGTCACAGATTGCCCACAAAACTAGTCTCTGATTAGTTTTTCTCAAACTCGACCCATTCTTAATTAGGTCCTTATTTGTCAACTAACAAAGATAAATTTGGTTTCGACAATACCATTTAATACAGAGCTTGTTTAGACTTTTCACAGTATATCGAAAGCCCAATCAGTTCAGCATCTTTTCGTTTCGTTTCATAGTCGTAAAACAAATCATGGCAATAAGAATAGCGAATATACCGATTAGCAATTCTTACCTGAAGGTACTTCTTATGTTGATATTACTGATATATGATAGGAAACACTTGATAATATAATTAAACAATTTAAGAAAAAGAAGAATGCAATCGTAATGCAAGGAGATGTATCCAAATTTAAAGATCTTGATAAAATCAAATACGATCAAATTACCAAATAGAACAACTATTTTGATATATATTCCTTTTGCAAATCCTGATGCTAAATGATACACAATTAAGTTCAATCACTCAGAAACATCTTAATATCAGTTGTACAGGTATTCTGTGTATTGTACCAAAAAAATCGTTATCTATCTTGAAAAATAGTAATTCAATTATTTTCATTGGGTCTGCCGCTAGAAAACTGGAAATTCGGATCCACAAAAAACGTGGACCTGCAGCTCCCTATATATCGCCTTGATAAACAGTTGAACAAATATATGAGTATTTATTGTGTGCAACTAAAATGGTTTCTTTATTCATTTGCAAGTTGTTAGACTATTGATAGTAAAATCGCTGGGTTGAACATGGCTTTGGAAAACATAAGAAACAGGTGTATCTCGTCTTACGGTAAATACCTGAATGGATTGATTCGATGCATCTGATAAAAAAAATAGCAAAAAACAGTTGTTTTTGCTTGTTTCTGATGATAGCAGTTATATGACTGTGATTCGACTGTTCGTCGATGAAAATGTCGGACTGATCTGATTAGCTGTATATATATATATATATATTACACTGATACAATCTTAATGAATTGTAATTGTATAATTAAATTATTTTCTGAATTTATTCATAGTTTATAACACTTCGCGTAATTAAAATAAATTAACGTATAAAAAGAAAGAGGATTAACATACGAGTTATTTCCTAAGTAATACAAGATATGATAAGCAAATTCGATAGCAGTATAACAACTATGATGAACAAAATTTAAATGATAAAATCTGTTTTACAATAGATAAATATTAGATATGTCACATACGGTTCTGGAAGTACATAGTAATCTTCGTCTTTTAAAAACGCTTTTTTTTTTGTTAAATGCGATGATTTTATTTGTAGAAAAAAAAATGTGACTACAAAATTTTCTTACTGAATATAAGTACACATCCAATAAAAAAAAGAACTATTTAATCTCGAACCATACTTCGTTCAATACCTTCACTCTGCCAATTACGTGCATTTTCAAAGCCATTTTTAAAATATTGATAATCTTCTATAGTTTGTTGAATTTCTAGAAGAATAATAATAAAATAAAAAAATAATTTTTTTTTCAAAATTAAATAATTTTATTTACCTTCTTGTGTATTCATTACAAATGGACCACGTTGAACAACAGGTTCATTAAGTGGTTGTCCAGCAATAAGAACAAATCGACAATCATCTTTATCACTTGTATTACGAAAATCTAAACCATTACCATCTTGTGATAAAATAAGTACATGATGTGCATCAGCAATTGTTTTTTTTGAACCAAATTCACCTTGTCCACTAAGAATATAAACAAAAGCATTCCATCCTTGTGGTATTGATTGAGTAAATATAGATGATTTTGGTTTAAGTGTAAAATCAAGATACATTGTTGGTGTACGTGTATATACAGGTGATTTAGTTGACATTGATTCACCAGCACTAAAAAAAGTTTAATTATTCAAAACATTTTTTATTGTATTAAAATACATACATGATTTTTACATGTACTAAATCATCAGATGTTGCTGCACGAGGAATATCTTTATCAAGTAATTCTTGATAATTAGGTTCGATCATTTTATATTTTTTACTTAGATTAACCCATAATTGAAGACCATGACCTTCACCAGAATTTTTTTCTGGCATTTCACAATGAACAATACCACGACCAGCAGTCATCCATTGAAGATCACCTGGATTTATAACACCTCGTCGTCCAGTAAAATCTTCATGTTCTGTTGCACCTGTTAACATATATGTTACAGTTTCAAAACCACGATGTGGATGATCAGGAAAACCAGCTGGTGCTGAAACTCGAAATTCATCGAGCATTAAAAATGGATCAAAATTTCGTACCTATTAATTATTGATATTAATTATTGACTTTTGAAAATTTAAAAAATTCAAAATTAATTTACATACTTGTGAAGTTCCAATTGATCGTCGTACTCGTGCACCAACACCTTCACTTTGTTCAATACTAAGAATTTTTTTTTCAACGTAACGTGTCATTATTTGATATTGTTTGATAAACGTAGAAAATCGAATCGTATTTATACAGAATATTTGTTTAATCATACAATTATATTCATGATTGTATCTATATGACGATGCATAATATTTTCACTTAAACTTCATAGCTGACAGAGCAAAAAAACTTTTGACTCATACATAAATCAATAAGTGCTTGAATCAATAGAGGACTCTCCTATCTTGTAGTCAACAAAAAAATAATATAGTCAATTCTATGAAACATTGAAATATGCAGTGAATAGAGATAGTCATTAGAAATAATGAATGATATGTATTTGCTAGTGCCCATGCCTACCATCCTAATCGTTGAAAAAAAGTGTTTTAAATAATCCATGGAACGCAACGTACACATACTTGAATGCTTGGTCTATCATCTATAGATGAGTTTTTATTAATAGCGAATTCTTTTAGTAAATCAATATCATTTTCCATTTCTGTGATCTAAATCCTCAAGTACAATAAATTGCTCAATTATGATTGAACTGATTTT
This sequence comes from Rotaria sordida, assembly GCA_905250125.1. NCBI lineage: Eukaryota > Metazoa > Rotifera > Eurotatoria > Philodinida > Philodinidae > Rotaria > Rotaria sordida. The sequence continues at coordinate 211,375 of CAJNOL010000140.1, forward strand.
TCACTTGTATATAAATTAACAGTTTGGAATTGAGAATGATAAATAAAACCATTAAGAAATATTCAGTATAGATCGTCAAAAATTATCTAATGTGGAAGTAATATTTTCTATCTTTTTTTTGCCTGTGAAGATCTGCGATAAACATATTTATTTATTGATTGACACTTCTTACGTGTTTAAATTTAGTTCTATAAAAGTGAAAATAACGATACTTCTGTTGAAGAATATTTTGTTTAATCAGTTTTCCTGAAATGAATTTTTGATTATTTGATCATCATACTTCGCTTTTTGCTACAAGATATTATAGATTGTATCATGTAACAGATCACCGAACTAAATTTATATATTTCTTCTTTGTATTCTTAATATAATGTATAGTTTCTTTTGACAAAGGATCATCAGTTAATAAGCTAATAGAGCATCTACGAGTAAGTACACTTGTTTTTGTTTTGGTCATGTCATGTGATAGCCAACATTCAATTATTAAAATCAATGTATTATAACTACGTAAATAAAATCAATCAAAACCCTATTGGTAAGCACTCAAACAAGGAAAATATAAGAAATACGCGTCACAGTGATATAAAAAAAAAGACAAGTATCATATTGATTTATAAAATGATTAATCATTTCTATTTGTTATTAACTATCATCCTTTAAAATAATGTTTATTATATCAAGTCATGGCCTTGGTCTTAATAATATATAATAGTTTTTTTCTTGCATACATATAATATAATAGTGTAAGAAAAACATTCAAAAGATGGCGTTAGATGCCATTATACTCTTTTGATATGCATATAAATATTACAAAAAAGTTTTTAAATATTTTTTTATTAATTAAAAAATATTATCTATAATATTTTTAAAAATAATTTTTCTAAATTCATTCTTATTGGTTCCATATGTGGCATACGACCTCAACAAAGATCAAAGCATAATGTTAGTCAGTCAGTCGATATATATATATATATATATATAATCATTCATTCTTTCTTTTGACGGAAAAGTTAGGGTGCTTTTTTTTTATTATATATTCGTCGTCTATATTTTTCTCCCTCTTATATTCTTACTATTCAATCATACAAATATACAAAAAAAAAAACCTTGACAACAATAACATTCAGTGAATTCTTTTCTATTTACAAGATTATTATACATTATTATTGACCAATAAAAATGGCTGATGCTAAAATTGATATGACCTTAGGTAAGATTAACAAAAACAAAAAACACATTTCATATATATATATGTTTTGTATGAATTATTCTTTTAGACGATATTATAAAAAAAAGTCGTAATGGTCCAGGAGGAAATCGTCGTGGTCGAGGTCGTGGAGGAAATATAAATCAACGTCGTGGTGGTGGTCGTATTAGTAAAAATAATACTAATAATAATCGTGGCCGTGGTAATTTTCGACGTGGTGGTGGTGGTCGTAATTCATTTAATCAACGAAATAATAATCGTTCGAACAAGTATGAATACAAAAAAAAAAATCTTTCACACTAAAAAAAATTTATTTTTGTTTTTAGTTTTCGTCAACAACGTGGTAGAGGAAATACAATTCCAGGTTTTAATCGTCGAAATATAGGTGGTGATAAACCTACTGCAACGGTAAATCATTTAATCAACAACTACTATACTTTAGCTGCCGTCTAACATCCGATCCTTTCTTTTAATTGAAAATACATACATATATATATATAACCGAGTTGATTCAACAAATATCTATATATTTCATTTACAATAATGTATATATATATATATATATATACTTGCCACGTTTCCCTGGGTACGAGTGGTACTATAATATGATGATGATAAGTAGAAAATCTATGGATAGAGGACGGCAGCATTGAACTTCGTCTTGATTGGTTTCTCGTTCGTTCCATTCAGTACAATCCATTGAGTCGTGATGACAATCCAGCAACATCGAAACAACAACAACAACAAAATCACCCAACTCTACGAAAACAACAAGGTCAATATACAATCAATGATTTGTTTCTTTTTTAATGAAATTAATATTAAAATAGGTAGTATATTCAATAAGATTCATACAAATCCAAATGTTAGTGCACTTCGACGACGTATGGTTGCTGCACAACGTGCATTAAATCGTGCAACGAAAACACTTGCAACATTACCAAGAATAAAACAACAACGACAAAGATTTCTTCAACAACCACCAAAATTTGTAAAAATTTCATTACAATAAAAAAAGTAATAATAAATATTTGTTTCATTTAGAGAAATATTATAACACGAGCTAAAGTTGGTGGTATTCCTGTACGAAAAAGGTAGATTAAACAAAAATAAAAAACTTTTCATTGAAAAAAATATTTTTGTTTTGTAGATTAACTAATGCCCGAAAAGTAAGTATTCGGTAAAAAAAGAAAATTTATTAATTTAAAATAAATTCATTTTGTAGCCAATTGGTCGTGGTGGTGCACGTCGTATGTTTGTTTAAAATAAAATTTTTCTGACAACATCATTGAAACATTCTCTTTTCTGTGTGTGTCTGTCTATCTGTTAATCTTGAACCTAAACAGTTGTTATGTATCACTTGTGTTTTGCTTTTGTTTTTTTTTTTTGTTTTTGTCATTTATATATTGTTAAAAGAACCCTGCCCCCCTTCCGCACATTCAAGTAGCTTCTGCAAGAAAAAGAAAAACATGAATTTATCCTCGTATTTACTCTCTTTGTATATAAATAAAAGAAAAAAAAATAAAATAAAGAATTGAAGAATTTCTTTTGGAAAATAATCACAAGATGAATATCATCAAATCATTTTTTGTTTTCTATATTCAGATATAAATTTACAAAAAACAAAAAAAAAAAAGAAAAGAAATGTTTGATGATATTAATCTCGTACGTTTATTAAGTTCATCTAAACCGATTGATATAGCTAATAATCTAACTGATGAACAAATACGTTTAATATTGCCATCATTGATTTGGCTTGGTTTACAACAATGTCCAAAAAATCATCGTTTAACAATATCAGCACAACTTTTACAAATCATTTCACGTTTTCATGATATGGATTCAATAATTGAATTATTTGAAATTGATTTTCATACATTAAATACAGAAATTAAACGTTTACAAAAAATTAAACAAAAAATTGTTGAAGGAGGACAACAAAATAGTAATGTTTTAATAAATCAAGAAATTATTACGTTTGAACAAACAACAGCTAGAGATAGATGTAGAATTGTAGCACAAATTTTATTTGATAATTATGATAAAGATCAACAATTAATAACAAGTAAGATTTTATTTCATTATTATAACGAATTTCACCAAGTAGCATTGATCATCTTATCACAAAATAATATATATATATTCTTGTTGCTATAGGCAGCGAAATGTGCTCAAATCTGATGGCAGGAGTTAAGTGTTTAAATCTACGAAGCATGAATCTAGGGTAGGCTTTCGTTTTTTTTGAAGTCTTATGGCTTATCCATCTATGTCTTTCGCTAAGAACTCACAGAGATTCAAAAATATAATAAACTGATCAGAAAGAATGTAAATGCCTACAGCAGTGATGAATGAACTATCCAAAGATAATGAAAATCTTTGAATGTAAATAAATGAAAGTGGCAGTTTATGTCTTCTGTTGGACGTTATGTGTCTGTACTTCCAAAAATAGATATTCGTCCTTTCGAAAGAGAAACTTTGACTAATTGAAATAAGTAATAGATCATCCTAAGGCATTTGTGATAAAAAAAAGAAGATGTATGAGATATGTTTAAGTGTTGATAATATGTAGAAATGTAACCATACGTATATATTTTGAAGAATTTAATTTTTAATCTGAGAAATGAAGGAAAATATTATGTACCTTTCTCATAGCTTAATCAATTGAATATCGATCATAATGTGGAATGACAAGTTTACATCAAGATGAGGTCCGAGATACTTAAAACACGTCTTTTGCAATATTCTAACATTATCATAGTAGATATTCATTTTGAAACTTTACACTGTTCTATAATAAATAACAAATTCAGTTTTATTCGAATTTAAAATATCTCTTATTCATTTTTGCAAAAATATGTTAAATTAACGGACTAACTTGTTAATTCATAATTTATTGTTAGACATTGAAATCTTGAGAAATATTCTAAGAAAAAGATGAATTTATAATCAAAATGATAGAACAATAAATTTCGTTGAATATCATTAATATAAGAATAATAGTTTTATTGATACCAATGAGTGATACTTCCTGACTGTGAGTCTTCATTTTAAATTGACTTTATGAGAGTTTATAGAACTCGACGGTACTATTGCCGTTTGATTGGTCATGATGAATAATAAAAAAAGCTTGTTTCAATCTTTGCTTGTCAAGTTATGGAAGTTTTACTTGATTTGTTTACCTTAAACGTATGGAATTGCTGAGAATCTTAATGATTAAATTTTGAGATGAAATCTATTTCGTTCAAAGTTTGAGCTACGACAAATGAATCTTTATCAAAATATCAGTTTGTCAAGAAAATGCCCTTCTTTTGAAAGTGTTTCTATAAAATGTAAATATAATGCCGAGGGATGTGTTTGTTCCGACTCAAATTTCGAGAAATTTCTACTGACTATAAGACTTATCTATAAACGAAATTGCAGCTCAAAATTCGATGATCCAGTTTCTCAGAAATCCTATGCTGATGGTGCAAAAATGTCCATAGCTCGACTAGTAAAGACTGAAATACTAAACCAAAACAATCTTTTTCATTGCTCACCATAATTAATAAAATGGCAATGATTTCTATTGAAAAGCGATTTGACGATTGAATTTTCATTTTTCTTTTTTTTTTGTTTTTTTACAAAAGATCTTCTCGATGAACCAAATCATGTTCGAATTGTTGGTGATGTTATCTGTGTACTTGTACTTCATTTATCTCATTCATTTAAATTTGATATACTCATATCTAATCTTTTATATTCAAAATATGCATATGAATATTTAATACGTCTTATTCTTAATATTCCAACATTAAAATTAACTTTAATTGAACTTATTGTACGTTGTTCACATAATTGTGATATACGTTATCGTATACTTCATACATTTATTAAATTATATCCAATACATAAATTACGTCTTTTACGTTTATGTCATCAACGACAAACACTTTTACCATTAATTCTTGATTTATTAGATAATTCAACAGTAAATATACTTCTACTTATACTTTCAAATTCTAAACAACGAATATGGTTTAAAAAATATCAAACATCCGAACTTGTACATAATCTTATTAAAAAATTATTTGAACTCTATCAACAAAAACAATGTTCAATACATTCAATTTTTAAAATTACTGCGATTTTATATGTACATTGTAATGTTAAGTAAGAAAAATTTAACAAATATTGTAAAGATAGGTTTTAGGAAATTAAAAAAATAATACCTATTTTGTCATTATCTAAAAGAAGTTTTCTATGATCATAGACTGTATATAACATTTCGTTCTATTATATGAATTATTGCCTATTTCAAAACAAAAACAAGGCGGGTGGATATTTTTTGAATAAATTTTAATAGAAGCAAGATAGAGAACTACAATTTTCACTATTCGAAAGAGGAGATGGAGATGCATCGAACTGTATATTACAGAATAATTTGATCTGGTTTTTTCTAAGGCTAAAATCGACACACTGTAAGGTGACTAAGGTCAGTTTTCAATAATCCGGTGCGCATTCAAACCACTAAATGAAGATTTAGAAAACTGTGCAAGGCTCAGACTTTTAGATTTACTCGTTCAGGAATTATAGAAATTTTATTCGGAACTCTTAGTCGATTTATCTATTAATTTCTGTGAAAAAAGAAAATCACTTTTTTTTGCGTTTTTCTTATTTTAAGAGAAATCAATTTTCCGGCATTTTCTTAGAGAAGCCTATAATATATCATTTGATGTGTCTTCATCTCCTCTTGCCAACAGTGAAAACCGCAACTCTCTATCTTACTTCTATCAAAAGTTATTTAAAAAATACCCATCGGCCTTTATTTTTTTGAAATGGGTAATAGTTCCTTATTGCATTCCTGGATAACCTCGAAAAACTGTCACCGGCCGATCAGCATTTTCACGATGTTATCTCAAAGTTTGAATACACAAGATACCTCGAAACGGGCCGCCCAGTCGGACGAGTTTATCCTTTTTTGACATAACTTTTTCTGAGATTTGGCTCATCCTTTAGGAGCGATAGGGAGGAAGCTTCTCCACGTTACACTCTTCTTGGTCATCACTTTTTATAAAAGCCGAAAAATATGGAATAGCTATCTATTGAGAAAAAAATCTTTGTAAACGAAGTTTCTTTCGAGCTCGAGCCGGGTCAGACCATAAAAAAGTGGTCCGATTTCGAGATGAGAAATAAAGAGATATTTGTCGAAAAACTTTTGTAACAACTGTTATTTCAATTTTTAATGTTTTGTTTTATTATTTAGATTTTCATCCGATGAAGTTCAACAATTACTTGATTTATTACTTTTACCAACAACTAATGTAACATTAGGTTTATGTTTTCTATTTATGATTCCATCATTAGTTGAACGTAATGAACAAACAATTATCGAATGGCTTAAACCAACAATGTCATCATTATCAACAGATGATAAATTATTAATGATTGGACTTTTTTGTATGACAAATTATAATGAAGTAAGATATCCTAAAAAAAAACAAAGAAAGAAAGAAAGAAAGTTTTATTTTAAATATTTTTAGCCATTAAATGCTCTTGTTTCATCAACACTTGATTTTCCTTGTCGTATTGATCCTGGTCCTTTTCATCATTCACGTCTTTTACTTATTCAACGTGTTTTTACAAATGATTTACTTGTTCAACGTTTTGCAACAATACAAATAACACCAAATTTAAATGCAAATATTACAGTAAAACATATTCCAGCACATTTTATTTGTTATCTTCTATCAAAAGGTCTTTGTAATCAACATCATGTACAAATGAGTTCATGGGTATGGTCACAAATTCTTCAATGTACAACACCAATTCATTCAATTATGTTAACACTTATTAATGAATTAGTAATAACAATTGTTGATTCACGTTATATATGGCATTTAAAATCAATTGATACACAAATTATATATGATTATTTAAGATCATCTGAAAATCATATACCAACAAAAATGCTTATTTTACTTTATTTACTTACATTAAATGATCAAGCAATTGGTGATATGGCTAATCGATATCATCAATCAACAAGAAAACTTTTTGATCTTTTACCATTACCACATCTTGTTGAACAATTAACAACAAAAGATTATGATGCTATAGCTCCACAACTTGGAAGGTAAAAATAAATAAATTTAATAAATCTTATTAGGAAATAAATAATTTTTTACTTAAGATTAATGATGGAACAATTACCACAAGTATTTCTTGCTGATCATGCTCTTTATTTAGAAACAGGTATGTTTTTTTTTTTTTATTGCATAGAAGTCTATGAAAATATTCTTTCTTTTTGTTTAGATTCTCAATTACTTTCATTACGTCATGTATATAAAACAAATAGAATTGAAAATTTAACTGATCAATTAAAAATTGCACTTTTAAATGGTATTTCACGTAAAAAAGCTGATAAATGGCGTCGTCGTTGGTTTCGTGTTTATGCATTTCGTGGTCAATTGTACGTAAAAATCTAATTTTCTAATAAAAAAAAAAATAAAATAAAATTCTCTTCTTTTTTTGTCTCTATAGATTAACATTAAAAACAGCTCAAATATTACTTGATAATAATCAATTAACTTATGATGATCTATGTGCTGATCCACATTGTTTACTTCGTTTTCCACTTCAACTTTATAAGTAAAAAACATCTGATCTATTTATTAAATGTATTTTTTTGTTTTTGTTCTTTAGTTATCCATCTATTATACAAATTATATTATTTATAATGAGAGAAATACTTATTGCTAGTCGTCATTATTTCGAACGTATTATTAAAGCAAAACAACAACAACAACCATTACAACAAACAGGTAGAATTAAATAAAAAAAAAAAAAAAAAAAAAAAGTTTTCAAATTTTTCTAATAGATATGATCTGTATACAAGATGTTAAATCTAAACAATTACAAGAAACATTAATACATACACAAGAAGCACTTGTTATTCAAATTTTACTTGATGTTCTACATCAATATAAAAAAGTTTATTATGATGATTATAAATAATATTATATATATATTTGATTTCTTTTTTTGTTTTTTTTAATATTTTAATAGACTGCTTGTTTACCTGCATATCGAGAATTACAAGGAGTTATTTGTTCATTTATTCATCAAATGTTTATTACTAATCCAGTTCTTGCTAAACTTGTTCATTTTCAAGTAAATTTTAATATTAATTTTTATAATTCTAAGATTCTTTTTTTTTTTAATTATTTTATAGGGTTATCCATCAGATCAAATTAAACCTCTGATTTATAGTGTACCATCAATGCATATATGTCTAGATTTCATCCCACAAATGTTAGCTAGTAGTGAACTCGATACACAAGTATGTTTAATAGAATATAGTTTATACCGTACACGTTTATTCGTACTACTGTGATACTCATAACAACTAACGATAGATCAGTAGTAGATTGCCGGTAAGGAGATAGCCAATCGTTTTAACGTACATTAGACTGAACGGTCTATTGATGGTTTTTCTCCAGTTTGACACTGAGGTATTGACAGTGAGTCATTGGCATAGGATCTACTGAAGCGTTGACTATGCCTTTCTTTTTTTGTAGTCGTGCGTTTCAATGCTTCAGTGTACACTAATTATATTGAGTCGGTGACTTTGGTGGTCAGTGAAAGACAATTGATTTTGTAGATGAATTTTCGAGTTAGAATATCAATTACCTATCATGAAATGTATTGATTTCTAAATAAGATCTATAATATGAAAAAAAACAATCTATTTCATATATAATTTAGATCTTTGGCTTTGAATTATTAACTGATCTCTCATCATTTTATCCAATACGAACAGCTTTACTTGTTGTTAAATTAGCTTTACAAGTTTATGCAACATTATTACGAGGTAAATAAATCTTATCTATTACAAAAAAAAAACAAACAAACAAACAAAACTAAATCTTTATAGTTTTATCAAATGATGATCGTCTACGATTTTTTTCACGTACATATAAATTTCTTACACATATGAGTTCAATATTTCCACCATTAACACAAAATTCAATTTATGTTCTTCAACAAGCAATACGTGCTTGTTCTTTAGTATGTGTTCTTTTTTTTCTTTTATTATTTAGATATTAATTTTATTTTTGATTTTTATTAATAATCTTTAGTCACCATCAAATTTACCACAATTACAATGGACATCAGATTCATTAGGTCGACCACGAAGGATAGATATTTAAATAAAAAAAAAAAGATGAAAAGAATATTTGTATCTGATGATTTAAAACATTAAAAAAAAAACAACAAAAGACAATCGAATGTGGAATTCTTTTGTAAATAAAATTTCAAAATAAAAAAACACAAAAATCTAATTAAATCACCGAGTAAAATTTTGATTGTTTCTTTATTTTTTTTTTTGCTTCATGTACGAGTTAATTTTGATGATAAACGTCGTTTATTTTGTATAGATGGTATAGTTGAACAAATTGATGGTGTTTGAGTTTGTAAACGACTATGTGCACTTCGTAGACGACTTGATGTTTGACGATCACTATATACTGATCGACGATGAACTTAATTATTAAAATAAATAAATAAATAAATATTTATTCAATTTAAACATACTTGAAGATGTTGGTCGAGATTCAAGTACATGAAGATGAACAGAAAGACTATTTATTAAAATAATAAAAAACGATTTTGAAATTAAATAATAATTATTTCTAAATACCTGTCTACTGGTAAACCATTTGCTCGTTCACTTTCAAAAAATTTAACAAACTCTTGTGACATACATGAACGTTGACCATATTCAACAATTTTATCATAAAGTGCTAAAAAACAATAACAACAACAACAACAAAAAAAGAAACATAATTTAAAAAACATAAAATTTTTTTTACTAGGATCACGTCGAACAAGATTATAAAGAAGACGAAATGCTGTTTTGTTATATGTTAATGCTCCAATAGCTACAGCACAAGCACTATGCATTTCAGCTTCATCACCTGCATCTTTACTCGTTTGTGGAAGTGATGGAGCATAGAGTTTATTAATTAAACGTTCGAGTACTTGACAAGATACAAATCCATCACTTATACCTGTTCGAATTCGAGCCAATGATGATACATATTTAGCTATAACAACCACGAAAAAAAAAAAAAAAAGAATTAAATATCATTAACTAAACAAATTTATATAAGTCTTTTGAAATTTATTCTCAAATCAATTATGTTTTTTTTTTTGCTAATTTTCATTAATATAATAACTAAGAATCGACTAACTTCGGAGATGTGCTTCGCTCTAGCTGCAAGTATCAAAGATGGAATCGGTTCGATTCAAGATATATCAAATATTTTCTCCATCAAAAAAAAAACAAAACAAAATCATTCACATTACCTATTTGTGTAATTAAAGTTATATTTGTTTGTAATAAAAGATCAGCAAGTTTCATAATAGCAAGTGCTGTAAGTGTAACTTGTTCATCATCACTATCAGCAATAACACGTGCAAGAACAATAACCTATGAATAAATTAAAATAACAATAGAAATTGAATTGAATTGAGATAAAAAAAAAAGACAAACTTGAAAACAAGCCATAGCTGAATATGTTGGATTTGATGAATCAATAAATGATTGAAATGAATTATAAACAATTGTATTTGTTTGTTTTAAAATCGATTGATTTTCAAGATTATTATAAGCAAATAATGATAATGCTAATAAAGCTCGTGATTTTAAATTAGATTCTTCTATTTGATTAAATTGAAAAACAACATCTTCAATATTAAATTCATTTGCTAAATATTTTTGATTTGTACTATTATTTAATACTAATTTTGCTAATGTTAAACAACATTCAACCTAATATAAAATGAAAAAAATAAATTTTTTAAAAATATTTTTTTGTTTTATCTTTTCTTACTTTTAAATCAATATATTGTGTTGATTCCATTACACGTAGAAGTAAATCAATAGCATTTTGTTCAACAATAGCATTTTGTAATAAACTATTCGGTACAAGTGAAACACCTTGAAAACAAAAAAAGAAAAAAAAAGAAGTTTTCTTTTTTTGTTTACTTCTAAAACATACCAACACAAAGTACACTAAATGATCGAATAAGTACAAGTAAAACTCGATGTGATAATTGATAATGTTGTTTAAGTAAACGAATAAGTGGTGTAAGAATATTTTCTCTATATAATCTATTTTGATTTTGTTCAGATTCTTCAGCTAATGCAATTATAGCATTTAATGAAATATATTGTAATTTTTCTGAATGTGATAAAAGCATTGTTACAATATGTGGAATACCAAAACATTCAGCTACATAACGTTGTTGAGATTTAATTTGACCACCAAGTGCCCATAATGAAAAAGCAGCTTGTTCACGAATTTCTAATGCCCATTCTTCGGAACTACGAATCTAAATGTAATATATATATATATATATATTAACATATATCTTTGTAGTAATAGATTTTAAGGAGCAGGAAAAGAAAAAAATATTGGATTTCAGGGAATGAAAACATACAAGTAAAAACGAACAGCTAAGATGTGTAAAAAAAGAAAAGAAAAGAAAAGAACAAGCAAGTGATAGAAATTTAAGAAGATCACTACGAAATATAATTGACTTACGGTAGCAGCAACGTAGTACATTTTCTGTAATAAAGCATCAATGTGAATGAAATTAGTTTTTAAAATATAATTATTAGTATTCATTTTTTTTTTGTTGTCTTTTTAATATTATATTTTCATATATGTACAAATAAAATCAAAAACGAAAAAAAAAAGCTTTTTTTGCATTATTTTAATGTGATTCAGTGAAACTCTTTTTTTTGTTTTGTTTTTTTATTACCTCCATTAATTCATTAAGTGGTTTTTGTATATTAAGAGTTTTTGATAAAAATTGTTTTTGATTTTCTACATTATTTATTGCTAATGCTTCAACAGCTAATGATCCTTTATAACGTATACCAAATTCTCTATCTTGCATAAGTTCAACAATAAGTTTAAGTGCACCTTTCGATGATGCTAATGTTTGATTTGTCATATTATTATATGTTATTGATGCTAATGCTGAAGCTACAGTACCTCGTAAAATTTCTACAAAAAACAAACAAATTTTTCTTTTTCAAATATTATTTGTTCTTGTTTTGTTTTGTTTTTATTACTTGAATCAAGTGCAAGTAATTCAGTAAGTTTTTCAATAATTCCATATTTAGCTAATTCATTTTGCATAAATTCATTTCGACGACAAAGTAAATCAATTGCATTACATGTATTAACAAGAACATCTTCAATAGATGAATCAAGCATACGTGATAAACCTATTATTGCATCTGATTCAAGAAAACGTTCCTTAAAAAAAAAATAATCAAAAAGAAAAATTCTAATTTTAAAATTCCTCTGTTGGTTTTTGGTTTTTGGTTTTATTACTTGATTTGATGGAATAAAACATATATCAGCAATTAATATTGATGTTTTTGAACGTATTTCATCATTATTTAATTTTAATAAATTTGAAAACATTTCGGATAAATTTTCTTCAGCTGTTGATATGGCTAAACGTACTTCTGTATTTGTTGATATATTGCACAAAACAGATAATGTTGATAATATTAAACTAGCATCAGTCATTTTAAGTAATTTTATAAGTCGTTTAATACCATCTATAAAAAAAAAAACTTATTAAATTTAAAAATTTAACTTCTGTTTTTTGTTTTTTTGAAACCTGTTTCTAATAATGGACGCCAAAATTCATCTCCATGTGTTGTCATTACATGTAAACATTGAACAGTAGCTCGTTTCATTGATAAATCAGGATGATTTATTAAATCTTTACATAAAAAAAAAAAAAAAAACAAAGAATTAATTTTTCAATTAGAAAAGTTTGTTAGCATAGCTAAGGGAAAGTTGTAAAACCTGTGCGAATTTCATAAAAATAAAAAAAAATAAAATAACTTACCAACAAGAATCGTCCATGTTGGTACAAGTCGATTATTTAAACGAATAAAATATTCAATTATATTTGTATGTAAATTACTAGCAGCTAAATGAATAACTGTATATCCTAATTCATCTTTATATGCAATATTAGCATCTAATGAAACTAAACATTGAACAGCATCTAATGCACCTGATGTTGCTGCTAATAGAAGTGGTGTTGATTGACGACTATGATGAAAACAAAAAAAAATAAAAATTTCTTTATTTTTTTTATCTTTCTTCTACAACTAACCTATCTTTAGTTGTTTGTTCAAGTAAATCAGGATGTTTATTATAGAGTAATCTTAAAATTGGAACATGATCACAAAAAGCAGCATGATGAATAGGTGTCCATCCTAATATAATAATTTATAAAAAATTTTTTTTTTTTTTTTTTTCATAAATTTAATCATTTTACCTTGATGATCAATTTGAATTGATGCCATATTACCTAGAAGACAAGATGCTGCATCTAAACTTCCATGACGACAAGCAAAATGTAATGGTGTACCACCTAATTACATAAGGACAAAACAAAAAAAAAAACAACTTTCATTAGAAAATTATTATTCTTAATTATTTACCATTTGGTACATAATTTACTTCTGCTTTAGAATTAACATCAACACCTAATAAAATTAATATACCAATAATAATTGGACGATTATGAATAGCCTAATAATTTGATAAGAAAAAAAAAATTTTTTTTTCAAATATATATAAAGTGAAATCGATCATACAGCATAATGCATAAGTGTAAGACCATCACGAAGATTAGGTTTACTTAAAGCAGATATTGGTGTTTTACGTGCTAATGCTTGAAAAATACATGCAAGACCTCGTTGAGCAGAAACACGTAAACCATGTTCTGGATTCTGAATGAAGGAAAAAAAAACACAAATAAATTAAACACAATTAAAAGAAATTATTTCAAATAAAACCTTGTAATATGTTGCTTTCTTTCGACCAAAATATTTTTTATACATTTCATACATAACTGTTTCATTAAGAAAACGTTTTGCCGATGCATTTTCTACTGATCTTTGAATAACACGTAACCATACTGGAGATAGACCATAGTATGGTTCAATATCAATGACCAAATGATAATATCTATATGATAATCAATAAATATATACAGAACAATATTTATTCTTATGTATAATTATCCCGTTTTTCAGCTACCATAATAAAATTTAATTTATTTTTCTATCATGGACAAAGAACAACCATTTTTGATTCCGATTAGAAAAAAATATTGGTTCTAGTTTTATACTTAGTAATACATCTACTAGAAAAAAAATGCAATATCACTTTCTAGTAATGTCAATCAGAGGCGGAACCGGGAGCTCAGAATCCTGACTTCGCCATTCATGTCAATGAGCACGAGATATCTTGTATGACCTGTAATGTTCTTTCCTTGGGCGTTCATTATTCGTTTTTTAATTTACTAATATTTCCTCTTATAATTATATTATTATTCAGTACTGATATTTATAGATATATATATAGAGAGAGAACATGCATGTCTTAATAGTTATGATTATATGCTAAATGGTTATACACACATTAATAGTCAAGGTTAATTTAATACCTTGATATTATTTGATAGAGAAAAATTGTAAATTTTAAGGTCAAGAAGACTTTTCTTGAAAAATGTGACTTCAAGCTACAATATAAAAATTTAACATTTTTCCGGTGTGCAAAAAACAAACAATATGCGATACTTTTTTTTTTTCTATCGTTACTATGCACTTTGAATTACTAATGTTTTTTTTTTCCTATTGTTCTATAACTAGTTATTTGATATTCTTTTAAAAGATCAATTTACTGGTACATTTCTCGCAGCTAGGTTGTTGTTGTTAACATAAAAAAACTTTGATAATTTCACAAGATGATTTCGACTATTATTAAGTTTCGTTTTTTTTGTTTTTATTCTTTTTACAAGAATATATCAAAACAAAATATTTAGGAAAATAATCATGACTGATTTATTCACTTAAAATCCATAAAGTAGTGATATTTTCAAAAAAAAAAAAAAAAAACTTTTATGATCTTTTTATCTTTAAGAATAAAACTTAACGAAATTTTCTCTCTATTAAGTGCATGCAAGCAAAGTATTGAATTAAACTTGGTTACCAATAAAGTTATAAATATCTAGAATGTAATCGTAACTTTTAAGACATCTTGTATATATTTGAAGAAGAGAACAGAACAGAACGTAAAATTGAAACAAGTCTCATTCTTTCAATGATTAAAAAGAATATATATATTATATATATATATATATATTTGCATAGTAATGGTATGAGAGAGTGAAAAAAGACGTTAAATAAGTACACTTATATCTAATGCTCTTCATTATTCGTCAAGGGCTTTTAGTTCCAAGGACAAAACATGTAAAATAACAAATGTCTTCATATCGTTTACTAATAACAAAACTAATATGATGTATTGAAAGAATTTGATTATTAAAAAATTAAAATTAAATATTCTACTTTTTTCCATCAATTTCAACAATAGGTAAATGATATTCCATATTAGGTGCATTTGGTAAATCTAAATATCCATATAAAATTCGACGAGATGTATCAAGTAATGATTCATTTTTTCCATTGAATATTCTTTAAATAAATTAAAATTATATCTATGTATAAAAAAAAAAAAAAGAAAAACTATCTTACTGAGAAAGTTGATTATTAAGTGAACGTGTTTCATATTCAAATTGAATACCACCATGTAAATGAAACATTGTTTCATGTTCAATAGGAAATATATTTTTTGATTGTTTTTTTATATACATAAATGGTGGAAGTTCTCGTTCAGTACGAACATCTTCACCTATTGAATAAGAAAAATTAGAAATTAATTTTTCTTTTGTATTATTATTATTATTAACAAACCAATAATCATTGGTAATAATCGATTCATATTTGGAATTTTTTTCATACGACGTTTAAGTCCAATAAGTAATGTAAATAAAAAACAAGAAAGTTCAAGAAGATAAATATATTTTCGAACTTCAGTTTTTAATAAAAATGTTTTACGTAAATAATTTTCATGAATTTGAAGTAATGCTTTTAAACGTTGAAATTGTTGATTATCTAATCTATTTAAATAAATATAAAATTTTTCGTTTTTTCTTTTTTTTATTTTCTATTTATTATATACTTTTCTTGTATAGTTTTTATTTGTGATTGTATTGTATAATTTCCATTAAACATTAAACAATTTTTCCATTGAGATATTTGATCAAGATAAAGTGTTAATACCATAGATAAATCATCAGCATATGAAGCTAAAAATTGATCATCAGAATGTGTTTGTTCTTCAGATTTTGGTTCAATTTCAAAAGAATTTTTTGCTTGAGTATAATCAGGATCATGACTTAGATCTTGTAAACCTTTTTGAAAAAAAAAAACAAAAGAATTTTTGAAAAAAAAAATATATATATATATTGATACCGGCTGCTTCAAATTCATGTACTAATGAACGTGTTAATGAAGAATCACCCATATGACGCCAACGATCAGCAAATTTAGCACGTTTATCTCTTGACATAAAAACTCCATGCCATACAGATTTTAACCAAGCATCACAATTTATCATAGTTTGTCCAAGACGTGTATCGATATAAGCTAATCATATATATATATATAAATTTGAATAGGAAAAAAAAAGTTCTATATAAATAATTTATTACCTGTTGGTATTTGACATGTTGAACTAAGATCAAAATTAGCTTCAAGACTTAATAATGGTTGTGCATTAAGAGAATAAATACCAATAGTTAATTCACGTAATAATTGATGAATTTCACGTGTATCAAGACGTGGAATATCATCATCAACTGGAAATAAAATATCGATATGAGTTTCACTAAATGCTTGTAATTGTCGAATTAATCCAGTTGGATTTTCAGTTGGTACCTAAGTAAAATTTATTTATACAAAAAAAGAAAAAATATCAAATTAAATACTTTATAAATATCTGCATTTGTTAAAAGCCAATGTGTATCACGTGCTGTAAGTAATTCTGTTACATCCCATTTATCAAATTTTGAAAATAAATCAAATACATTTCGTACAGATATTTGATCCATTGATTGTTGAATAATAAGATCTGGTCTATCATCACTAACAGATGTTGATGGTGAAGTATGACGTATTCGATTTGTTTGTCTAGATGTTAAACGACGTTGAACATGACCAGCTGTTGATGCTCTTTGTTTAGTATGCATTCTTTATATTCTAAGACAAATTTGATCTTTTCGTTTTGTTGACTACACACATACACGCACACACATTAAAAAAAAAATAAAAAATTTCTTGTTTGCTTATTCTGTTTTTTAACTGTAACCATCTTGACTTCTTTCGTTCTGTGTCGATCAGGAGTACCCTCCATAGAATAAAAGTGTTACGATAAGAAAAAAAAAATGAAGACAAATAAATTGATTGCGTCGCCATGATTCAATTTTTTCAATCTTAAATTACTATTATTATCTTCTATAATTAGTTTTCTAAAATTTTTATATAATTAAAACATTCAATATTCTATTGTTTAATTTATGACTAGTATAGAGATATTTTATAATGTATAATATTCATTTTATTTATGGAATATTATTATTATATGAAAGAAATATGAAACGTATAGACAAGATCAATATTGTACAATTGTTTTTTTTATTTTTCTTTTCTACAAAAATAATTCTTTTGAAGTATAAATTCGTAAACATTACATCAACTCTATGTGCAAATAAATGTAATGTTTTTGAATAACAAAAAAAAAAAAAATTGTAACACTCGAAATAGACATAGACAAATTTTTTGAAACAATTATTTATTGAATTGAATAATATTTAATTAAAATCTTGTTAATAAATAAATTTTATTTGTTAAAAATGTATTTTTTTTATAAAAGAAAAAATATGTATGATTTTTGAGACTCGAAATTTTCTTTTTAATTCAGTTTTTACTATATATGCTTTGGTGAGAATTCTTTAGACTAGAAAATCTTTATGTAAAGTTTTTCTTTTTTTTTCTGATTATCCTTAGGTTTTTCAAAAACTTGAGTTTATTCATTATTAGCGATGTGAATGAGTATGAATATGATAGAAAAACAAAAGATCTCGTTTTTGGAAAAAGCGATTTGAAGGAGAGATTCAAAAATTTCGCCTATTTGAGACTATTGCTAAGCAGTAGTTGATGTTTACGAATATTTTTGATTCTAGCACCATGATTTATTGAATAAATTTGAATATTCTTTTTTGTTTAATCAAAATAATCAGTGTAACGAACTCAAATCTTCTAAGAACCTTACGCTTTCTTCGTGGTTAACATTCATCAAAAATACGATTCATCAGCATGTTATTATTGACAAATAGATACAATTTGTGGTATGGGGAGTGTCTATTCTGAATTATATTTTAATTAATTGTCAATTGAAACAACGAATGTTTGGTGAAACACAATCTAAAATGAATATTAAAATATACAGATAGAAATTTGGATCCTCCCCCTAACACAGACATGATAGACATTATTAATATAGAATCACAGACTGTATATCAATAACATCTTGTTATAATATATAAACTACTTCCTTATTGGATTTCTCGAGGATAAAGTAAAAAGATGATGAAGAAATGTCGTCTCAATACAGCAACATCTACATTGTATTTCACATTTTAATCTCATAGGGATTGTGCTAACAGCTTGTCTTTTACATATATTTGTTGTAAAAGAATTTGTTCAAAGAAAAAGCAAAACAATAACACTTATAAAGAATTCAAAGTTAAATAGAAAATAGTCATATTCAGTTGTGATTGATTTTGTTCTTGATATACAGGATAATAGAGAAAAAATATTTGATAATACCATTTTTAAATCATTAAAATGATCTTGCTAATAAAAAAAAAATAATTTTTATATTTTTTACTATAAAAAATTTTTATTACAAAAACAATACATCATATAAAGTTAAGATTTATATGTACAATACATGTCTTATTCATAAATAGAAATTGATTTATGTTATTTGACACAAAAATACATTTATCAATATAAAATATATCAAAGAATTTCTATTATATATATATATATATATATATTGTTTTCGAGTTGAATTTGATTTCTTTTAATATTTCTATCTAAATTCTATTTCTAATCAAATAAAATGTTGTATAATATCGATATATATGTGAAGAAATTCTTGTCAAATGAAGTAGAATGACATATATAGTG